>CAMPDV010004990.1:0-30586 GCA_946699065.1 Loxodes magnus
GTTAGTTTTAAAAGTAAAGTGAAGAAGAAAAGAAGAGTGATTTCAGTTTTTAAGTGTTGAAGCTTTGATAAGAGAAAGAGTAAGTAGTTAGTTTTAAAATAAAGTGAAGAAGGAAAGTAAGAAAAGAAGAGTGATTTCAGTTTTTAAGTGTTGAAGTTTTGATAAGAGAAAGAGTAAGTAGTTAGTTTTAAAATAAAGTGAAGAAGGAAAGTAAGAAAAGAAGAGTGATTTCAGTTTTTAAGTGTTGAAGCTTTGATAAGAGAAAGAGTAAGTAGTTAGTTTTAAAAGTAAAGTGAAGAAGGAAAGTAAGAAAAATAGAGTGATTTCATTTTTTAAGTGTTGAAGCTTTGATAAGAGAAAGAGTAAGTAGTTATTTTAAAAGTAAAGTGAAGAAGAAAAGAAGAGTGATTTCAGTTTTTAAGTGTTGAAGCTTTGATAAGAGAAAGAGTAAGTAGTTAGTTTTAAAAGTAAAGTGAAGAAGAAAAGAAGAGTGATTTCAGTTTTTAAGTGTTGAAGCTTTGATAAGAGAAAGAGTAAGTAGTAAGTTTTAAAAGTAAAGTGAAGAAGAAAAGAAGAGTGATTTCAGTTTTTAAGTGTTGAAGCTTTGATAAGAGAAAGAGTAAGTAGTAAGTTTTAAAAGTAAAGTGAAGAAGAAAAGAAGAGTGATTTCAGTTTTTAAGTGTTGAAGCTTTGATAAGAGAAAGAGTAAGTAGTAAGTTTTAAAAGTAAAGTCAAGAAGAAAAGAAGAGTGATTTCAGTTTTTAAGTGTTGAAGCTTTGATAAGAGAAAGAGTAAGTAGTAAGTTTTAAAAGTAAAGTGAAGAAGAAAAGAAGAGTGATTTCAGTTTTTAAGTGTTGAAGCTTTGATAAGAGAAAGAGTAAGTAGTTAGTTTTAAAAGTTAAGTGAAGAAGAGAAGTAAGAAAAGAAGAGTGATTTCAGTTTTTAAGTGTTGAAGCTTTGATAAGAGAAAGAGTAAGTAGTTATTTTAAAAGTAAAGTGAAGAAGAAAAGAAGAGTGATTTCAGTTTTTAATTGTTGAAGCTTTGATAAGAGAAAGAGTAAGTAGTAAGTTTTAAAAGTAAAGTGAAGAAGAAAAGAAGAGTGATTTCAGTTTTAAAGTGTTGAAGCTTTGATAAGAGAAAGAGTAAGTAGTTATTTTAAAAGTAAAGTGAAGAAGAAAAGAAGAGTGATTTTAGTTTTTAAGTGTTGAAGCTTTGATAAGAGAAAGAGTAAGTAGTTAGTTTTAAAAGTAAAGTGAAGAAGAAAAGAAGAGTGATTTCAGTTTTTAAGTGTTGAAGCTTTGATAAGAGAAAGAGTAAGTAGTAAGTTTTAAAAGTAAAGTGAAGAAGAAAAGAAGAGTGATTTCAGTTTTTAAGTGTTGAAGCTTTGATAAGAGAAAGAGTAAGTAGTTAGTTTTAAAAGTAAAGTGAAGAAGAAAAGAAGAGTGATTTCAGTTTTTAAGTGTTGAAGCTTTGATAAGAGAAAGAGTAAGTAGTAAGTTTTAAAAGTAAAGTGAAGAAGAAAAGAAGAGTGATTTCAGTTTTTAAGTGTTGAAGCTTTGATAAGAGAAAGAGTAAGTAGTTAGTTTAAAAAGTAAAGTGAAGAAGAAAAGAAGAGTGATTTCAGTTTTTAATTGTTGAAGCTTTGATAAGAGAAAGAGTAAGTAGTTAGTTTTAAAAGTAAAGTGAAGAAGAAAAGAAGAGTGATTTCAGTTTTTAATTGTTGAAGCTTTGATAAGAGAAAGAGTAAGTAGTAAGTTTTAAAAGTAAAGTGAAGAAGAAAAGAAGAGTGATTTCAGTTTTTAAGTGTTGAAGCTTTGATAAGAGAAAGAGTAAGTAGTTAGTTTTAAAAGTAAAGTGAAGAAGAAAAGAAGAGTGATTTCAGTTTTTAAGTGTTGAAGCTTTGATAAGAGAAAGAGTAAGTAGTAAGTTTTAAAAGTAAAGTGAAGAAGAAAAGAAGAGTGATTTCAGTTTTTAAGTGTTGAAGCTTTGATAAGAGAAAGAGTAAGTAGTTAGTTTTAAAAGTAAAGTGAAGAAGAAAAGAAAAGTGATTTCAGTTTTTAAGTGTTGAAGCTTTGATAAGAGAAAGAGTAAGTAGTTAGTTTTAAAATAAAGTGAAGAAGGAAAGTAAGAAAAGAAGAGTGATTTCAGTTTTTAAGTGTTGAAGCTTTGATAAGAGAAAGAGTAAGTAGTTAGTTTTAAAATAAAGTGAAGAAGGAAAGTAAAAAAAAGAAGAGTGATTTCAGTTTTTAATTGTTGAAGCTTTGATAAGAGAAAGAGTAAGTAGTTATTTTAAAAGTAAAGTGAAGAAGAAAAGAAGAGTGATTTCAGTTTTTAAGTGTTGAAGCTTTGATAAGAGAAAGAGTAAGTAGTTAGTTTTAAAAGTAAAGTGAAGAAGAAAAGAAGAGTGATTTCATTTTTTAAGTGTTGAAGCTTTGATAAGAGAAAGAGTAAGTAGTAAGTTTTAAAAGTAAAGTGAAGAAGAAAAGAAGAGTGATTTCAGTTTTTAAGTGTTGAAGCTTTGATAAGAGAAAGAGTAAGTAGTTAGTTTTAAAAGTAAAGTGAAGAAGAAAAGAAGAGTGATTTCAGTTTTTAAGTGTTGAAGCTTTGATAAGAGAAAGAGTAAGTAGTTAGTTTTAAAAGTAAAGTGAAGAAGAAAAGAAGAGTGATTTCAGTTTTTAAGTGTTGAAGCTTTGATAAGAGAAAGAGTAAGTAGTAAGTTTTAAAAGTAAAGTGAAGAAGAAAAGAAGAGTGATTTCAGTTTTTAAGTGTTGAAGCTTTGATAAGAGAAAGAGTAAGTAGTTAGTTTTAAAAGTAAAGTGAAGAAGAAAAGAAGAGTGATTTCAGTTTTTAAGTGTTGAAGCTTTGATAAGAGAAAGAGTAAGTAGTAAGTTTTAAAAGTAAAGTGAAGAAGAAAAGAAGAGTGATTTCAGTTTTTAAGTGTTGAAGCTTTGATAAGAGAAAGAGTAAGTAGTTAGTTTAAAAAGTAAAGTGAAGAAGAAAAGAAGAGTGATTTCAGTTTTTAATTGTTGAAGCTTTGATAAGAGAAAGAGTAAGTAGTTAGTTTTAAAAGTAAAGTGAAGAAGAAAAGAAGAGTGATTTCAGTTTTTAATTGTTGAAGCTTTGATAAGAGAAAGAGTAAGTAGTAAGTTTTAAAAGTAAAGTGAAGAAGAAAAGAAGAGTGATTTCAGTTTTTAAGTGTTGAAGCTTTGATAAGAGAAAGAGTAAGTAGTTAGTTTTAAAAGTAAAGTGAAGAAGAAAAGAAGAGTGATTTCAGTTTTTAAGTGTTGAAGCTTTGATAAGAGAAAGAGTAAGTAGTAAGTTTTAAAAGTAAAGTGAAGAAGAAAAGAAGAGTGATTTCAGTTTTTAAGTGTTGAAGCTTTGATAAGAGAAAGAGTAAGTAGTTAGTTTTAAAAGTAAAGTGAAGAAGAAAAGAAGAGTGATTTCAGTTTTTAAGTGTTGAAGCTTTGATAAGAGAAAGAGTAAGTAGTTAGTTTTAAAAGTAAAGTGAAGAAGAAAAGAAGAGTGATTTCAGTTTTTAAGTGTTGAAGCTTTGATAAGAGAAAGAGTAAGTAGTTAGTTTAAAAAGTAAAGTGAAGAAGAAAAGAAGAGTGATTTCAGTTTTTAAGTGTTGAAGCTTTGATAAGAGAAAGAGTAAGTAGTTAGTTTTAAAAGTAAAGTGAAGAAGAAAAGAAGAGTGATTTCAGTTTTTAATTGTTGAAGCTTTGATAAGAGAAAGAGTAAGTAGTAAGTTTTAAAAGTAAAGTGAAGAAGAAAAGAAGAGTGATTTCAGTTTTTAAGTGTTGAAGCTTTGATAAGAGAAAGAGTAAGTAGTTAGTTTTAAAAGTAAAGTGAAGAAGAAAAGAAGAGTGATTTCAGTTTTTAAGTGTTGAAGCTTTGATAAGAGAAAGAGTAAGTAGTAAGTTTTAAAAGTAAAGTGAAGAAGAAAAGAAGAGTGATTTCAGTTTTTAAGTGTTGAAGCTTTGATAAGAGAAAGAGTAAGTAGTTAGTTTTAAAAGTAAAGTGAAGAAGAAAAGAAGAGTGATTTCAGTTTTTAAGTGTTGAAGCTTTGATAAGAGAAAGAGTAAGTAGTTAGTTTTAAAAGTAAAGTGAAGAAGAAAAGAAGAGTGATTTCAGTTTTTAAGTGTTGAAGCTTTGATAAGAGAAAGAGTAAGTAGTAAGTTTTAAAAGTAAAGTCAAGAAGAAAAGAAGAGTGATTTCAGTTTTTAAGTGTTGAAGCTTTGATAAGAGAAAGAGTAAGTAGTTAGTTTTAAAAGTAAAGTGAAGAAGAAAAGAAGAGTGATTTCAGTTTTTAAGTGTTGAAGCTTTGATAAGAGAAAGAGTAAGTAGTAAGTTTTAAAAGTAAAGTGAAGAAGAAAAGAAGAGTGATTTCAGTTTTTAAGTGTTGAAGCTTTGATAAGAGAAAGAGTAAGTAGTTAGTTTTAAAAGTAAAGTGAAGAAGAAAAGAAGAGTGATTTCAGTTTTTAAGTGTTGAAGCTTTGATAAGAGAAAGAGTAAGTAGTTAGTTTTAAAAGTAAAGTGAAGAAGAAAAGAAGAGTGATTTCAGTTTTTAAGTGTTGAAGCTTTGATAAGAGAAAGAGTAAGTAGTTAGTTTTAAAAGTAAAGTGAAGAAGAAAAGAAGAGTGATTTCAGTTTTTAAGTGTTGAAGCTTTGATAAGAGAAAGAGTAAGTAGTTAGTTTTAAAAGTAAAGTGAAGAAGAAAAGAAGAGTGATTTCAGTTTTTAAGTGTTGAAGCTTTGATAAGAGAAAGAGTAAGTAGTTAGTTTTAAAAGTAAAGTGAAGAAGAAAAGAAGAGTGATTTCAGTTTTTAAGTGTTGAAGCTTTGATAAGAGAAAGAGTAAGTAGTAAGTTTTAAAAGTAAAGTCAAGAAGAAAAGAAGAGTGATTTCAGTTTTTAAGTGTTGAAGCTTTGATAAGAGAAAGAGTAAGTAGTTAGTTTTAAAAGTAAAGTGAAGAAGAAAAGAAGAGTGATTTCAGTTTTTAAGTGTTGAAGCTTTGATAAGAGAAAGAGTAAGTAGTTAGTTTTAAAAGTAAAGTGAAGAAGAAAAGAAGAGTGATTTCAGTTTTTAAGTGTTGAAGCTTTGATAAGAGAAAGAGTAAGTAGTAAGTTTTAAAAGTAAAGTGAAGAAGAAAAGAAGAGTGATTTCAGTTTTTAAGTGTTGAAGCTTTGATAAGAGAAAGAGTAAGTAGTTAGTTTTAAAAGTAAAGTGAAGAAGAAAAGAAGAGTGATTTCAGTTTTTAAGTGTTGAAGCTTTGATAAGAGAAAGAGTAAGTAGTTAGTTTTAAAAGTAAAGTGAAGAAGAAAAGAAGAGTGATTTCAGTTTTTAAGTGTTGAAGCTTTGATAAGAGAAAGAGTAAGTAGTAAGTTTTAAAAGTAAAGTCAAGAAGAAAAGAAGAGTGATTTCAGTTTTTAAGTGTTGAAGCTTTGATAAGAGAAAGAGTAAGTAGTTAGTTTTAAAAGTAAAGTGAAGAAGAAAAGAAGAGTGATTTCAGTTTTTAAGTGTTGAAGCTTTGATAAGAGAAAGAGTAAGTAGTAAGTTTTAAAAGTAAAGTGAAGAAGAAAAGAAGAGTGATTTCAGTTTTTAATTGTTGAAGCTTTGATAAGAGAAAGAGTAAGTAGTTAGTTTTAAAAGTAAAGTGAAGAAGAAAAGAAGAGTGATTTCAGTTTTTAAGTGTTGAAGCTTTGATAAGAGAAAGAGTAAGTAGTAAGTTTTAAAAGTAAAGTGAAGAAGAAAAGAAGAGTGATTTCAGTTTTTAATTGTTGAAGCTTTGATAAGAGAAAGAGTAAGTAGTAAGTTTTAAAAGTAAAGTGAAGAAGAAAAGAAGAGTGATTTCAGTTTTTAAGTGTTGAAGCTTTGATAAGAGAAAGAGTAAGTAGTAAGTTTTAAAAGTAAAGTGAAGAAGAAAAGAAGAGTGATTTCAGTTTTTAATTGTTGAAGCTTTGATAAGAGAAAGAGTAAGTAGTTAGTTTTAAAAGTAAAGTGAAGAAGAAAAGAAGAGTGATTTCAGTTTTTAAGTGTTGAAGCTTTGATAAGAGAAAGAGTAAGTAGTAAGTTTAAAAAGTAAAGTGAAGAAGAAAAGAAGAGTGATTTCAGTTTTTAAGTGTTGAAGCTTTGATAAGAGAAAGAGTAAGTAGTAAGTTTTAAAAGTAAAGTGAAGAAGAAAAGAAGAGTGATTTCAGTTTTTAAGTGTTGAAGCTTTGATAAGAGAAAGAGTAAGTAGTTAGTTTTAAAAGTAAAGTGAAGAAGAAAAGAAGAGTGATTTCAGTTTTTAAGTGTTGAAGCTTTGATAAGAGAAAGAGTAAGTAGTTAGTTTTAAAAGTAAAGTGAAGAAGAAAAGAAGAGTGATTTCAGTTTTTAATTGTTGAAGCTTTGATAAGAGAAAGAGTAAGTAGTTAGTTTTAAAAGTAAAGTGAAGAAGAAAAGAAGAGTGATTTCAGTTTTTAATTGTTGAAGCTTTGATAAGAGAAAGAGTAAGTAGTTAGTTTTAAAAGTAAAGTGAAGAAGAAAAGAAGAGTGATTTCAGTTTTTAAGTGTTGAAGCTTTGATAAGAGAAAGAGTAAGTAGTTAGTTTTAAAAGTAAAGTGAAGAAGAAAAGAAGAGTGATTTCAGTTTTTAAGTGTTGAAGCTTTGATAAGAGAAAGAGTAAGTAGTAAGTTTTAAAAGTAAAGTCAAGAAGAAAAGAAGAGTGATTTCAGTTTTTAAGTGTTGAAGCTTTGATAAGAGAAAGAGTAAGTAGTTAGTTTTAAAAGTAAAGTGAAGAAGAAAAGAAGAGTGATTTCAGTTTTTAAGTGTTGAAGCTTTGATAAGAGAAAGAGTAAGTAGTAAGTTTTAAAAGTAAAGTGAAGAAGAAAAGAAGAGTGATTTCAGTTTTTAAGTGTTGAAGCTTTGATAAGAGAAAGAGTAAGTAGTTAGTTTTAAAAGTAAAGTGAAGAAGAAAAGAAGAGTGATTTCAGTTTTTAAGTGTTGAAGCTTTGATAAGAGAAAGAGTAAGTAGTAAGTTTTAAAAGTAAAGTGAAGAAGAAAAGAAGAGTGATTTCAGTTTTTAATTGTTGAAGCTTTGATAAGAGAAAGAGTAAGTAGTAAGTTTTAAAAGTAAAGTGAAGAAGAAAAGAAGAGTGATTTCAGTTTTTAATTGTTGAAGCTTTGATAAGAGAAAGAGTAAGTAGTAAGTTTTAAAAGTAAAGTGAAGAAGAAAAGAAGAGTGATTTCAGTTTTTAATTGTTGAAGCTTTGATAAGAGAAAGAGTAAGTAGTTAGTTTTAAAAGTAAAGTGAAGAAGAAAAGAAGAGTGATTTCAGTTTTTAAGTGTTGAAGCTTTGATAAGAGAAAGAGTAAGTAGTAAGTTTTAAAAGTAAAGTGAAGAAGAAAAGAAGAGTGATTTCAGTTTTTAATTGTTGAAGCTTTGATAAGAGAAAGAGTAAGTAGTAAGTTTTAAAAGTAAAGTGAAGAAGAAAAGAAGAGTGATTTCAGTTTTTAAGTGTTGAAGCTTTGATAAGAGAAAGAGTAAGTAGTAAGTTTTAAAAGTAAAGTCAAGAAGAAAAGAAGAGTGATTTCAGTTTTTAAGTGTTGAAGCTTTGATAAGAGAAAGAGTAAGTAGTTAGTTTTAAAAGTAAAGTGAAGAAGAAAAGAAGAGTGATTTCAGTTTTTAAGTGTTGAAGCTTTGATAAGAGAAAGAGTAAGTAGTTAGTTTTAAAAGTAAAGTGAAGAAGAAAAGAAGAGTGATTTCAGTTTTTAAGTGTTGAAGCTTTGATAAGAGAAAGAGTAAGTAGTAAGTTTTAAAAGTAAAGTGAAGAAGAAAAGAAGAGTGATTTCAGTTTTTAATTGTTGAAGCTTTGATAAGAGAAAGAGTAAGTAGTTAGTTTTAAAAGTAAAGTGAAGAAGAAAAGAAGAGTGATTTCAGTTTTTAATTGTTGAAGCTTTGATAAGAGAAAGAGTAAGTAGTTAGTTTTAAAAGTAAAGTGAAGAAGAAAAGAAGAGTGATTTCAGTTTTTAATTGTTGAAGCTTTGATAAGAGAAAGAGTAAGTAGTTAGTTTTAAAAGTAAAGTGAAGAAGAAAAGAAGAGTGATTTCAGTTTTTAAGTGTTGAAGCTTTGATAAGAGAAAGAGTAAGTAGTTAGTTTTAAAAGTAAAGTGAAGAAGAAAAGAAGAGTGATTTCAGTTTTTAAGTGTTGAAGCTTTGATAAGAGAAAGAGTAAGTAGTTAGTTTTAAAAGTAAAGTGAAGAAGAAAAGAAGAGTGATTTCAGTTTTTAAGTGTTGAAGCTTTGATAAGAGAAAGAGTAAGTAGTAAGTTTTAAAAGTAAAGTGAAGAAGAAAAGAAGAGTGATTTCAGTTTTTAAGTGTTGAAGCTTTGATAAGAGAAAGAGTAAGTAGTTAGTTTTAAAAGTAAAGTGAAGAAGAAAAGCAAGAAAAGAAGAGTGATTTCAGTTTTTAAGTGTTGAAGCTTTGATAAGAGAAAGAGTAAGTAGTTAGTTTTAAAAGTAAAGTGAAGAAGAAAAGAAGAGTGATTTCAGTTTTTAAGTGTTGAAGCTTTGATAAGAGAAAGAGTAAGTAGTTAGTTTTAAAAGTAAAGTGAAGAAGAAAAGAAAAGTGATTTCAGTTTTTAAGTGTTGAAGCTTTGATAAGAGAAAGAGTAAGTAGTTAGTTTTAAAATAAAGTGAAGAAGGAAAGTAAGAAAAGAAGAGTGATTTCAGTTTTTAAGTGTTGAAGCTTTGATAAGAGAAAGAGTAAGTAGTAAGTTTTAAAAGTAAAGTCAAGAAGAAAAGAAGAGTGATTTCAGTTTTTAAGTGTTGAAGCTTTGATAAGAGAAAGAGTAAGTAGTTAGTTTTAAAAGTAAAGTGAAGAAGAAAAGAAGAGTGATTTCAGTTTTTAAGTGTTGAAGCTTTGATAAGAGAAAGAGTAAGTAGTTAGTTTAAAAAGTAAAGTGAAGAAGAAAAGAAGAGTGATTTCAGTTTTTAATTGTTGAAGCTTTGATAAGAGAAAGAGTAAGTAGTTAGTTTTAAAAGTAAAGTGAAGAAGAAAAGAAGAGTGATTTCAGTTTTTAATTGTTGAAGCTTTGATAAGAGAAAGAGTAAGTAGTTAGTTTTAAAAGTAAAGTGAAGAAGAAAAGAAGAGTGATTTCAGTTTTTAAGTGTTGAAGCTTTGATAAGAGAAAGAGTAAGTAGTAAGTTTTAAAAGTAAAGTGAAGAAGAAAAGAAGAGTGATTTCAGTTTTTAAGTGTTGAAGCTTTGATAAGAGAAAGAGTAAGTAGTTAGTTTAAAAAGTAAAGTGAAGAAGAAAAGAAGAGTGATTTCAGTTTTTAATTGTTGAAGCTTTGATAAGAGAAAGAGTAAGTAGTTTGTTTTAAAAGTAAAGTGAAGAAGAAAAGAAGAGTGATTTCAGTTTTTAATTGTTGAAGCTTTGATAAGAGAAAGAGTAAGTAGTAAGTTTTAAAAGTAAAGTGAAGAAGAAAAGAAGAGTGATTTCAGTTTTTAAGTGTTGAAGCTTTGATAAGAGAAAGAGTAAGTAGTAAGTTTTAAAAGTAAAGTGAAGAAGAAAAGAAGAGTGATTTCAGTTTTTAAGTGTTGAAGCTTTGATAAGAGAAAGAGTAAGTAGTTAGTTTTAAAAGTAAAGTGAAGAAGAAAAGAAGAGTGATTTCAGTTTTTAAGTGTTGAAGCTTTGATAAGAGAAAGAGTAAGTAGTAAGTTTTAAAAGTAAAGTCAAGAAGAAAAGAAGAGTGATTTGCTGTTTTTAAGTGTTGAAGCTTTGATAAGAGAAAGAGTAAGTAGTTAGTTTTAAAAGTAAAGTGAAGAAGAAAAGAAGAGTGATTTCAGTTTTTAAGTGTTGAAGCTTTGATAAGAGAAAGAGTAAGTAGTTAGTTTTAAAAGTAAAGTGAAGAAGAAAAGAAGAGTGATTTCAGTTTTTAAGTGTTGAAGCTTTGATAAGAGAAAGAGTAAGTAGTAAGTTTTAAAAGTAAAGTGAAGAAGAAAAGAAGAGTTATTTCAGTTTTTAATTGTTGAAGCTTTGATAAGAGAAAGAGTAAGTAGTTAGTTTTAAAAGTAAAGTGAAGAAGAAAAGAAGAGTGATTTCAGTTTTTAAGTGTTGAAGCTTTGATAAGAGAAAGAGTAAGTAGTAAGTTTTAAAAGTAAAGTGAAGAAGAAAAGAAGAGTGATTTCAGTTTTTAAGTGTTGAAGCTTTGATAAGAGAAAGAGTAAGTAGTTAGTTTTAAAAGTAAAGTGAAGAAGAAAAGAAGAGTGATTTCAGTTTTTAAGTGTTGAAGCTTTGATAAGAGAAAGAGTAAGTAGTTAGTTTTAAAAGTAAAGTGAAGAAGAAAAGAAGAGTGATTTCAGTTTTTAATTGTTGAAGCTTTGATAAGAGAAAGAGTAAGTAGTTAGTTTTAAAAGTAAAGTGAAGAAGAAAAGAAGAGTGATTTCAGTTTTTAAGTGTTGAAGCTTTGATAAGAGAAAGAGTAAGTAGTAAGTTTTAAAAGTAAAGTCAAGAAGAAAAGAAGAGTGATTTCAGTTTTTAAGTGTTGAAGCTTTGATAAGAGAAAGAGTAAGTAGTTAGTTTTAAAAGTAAAGTGAAGAAGAAAAGAAGAGTGATTTCAGTTTTTAAGTGTTGAAGCTTTGATAAGAGAAAGAGTAAGTAGTTAGTTTTAAAAGTAAAGTGAAGAAGAAAAGAAGAGTGATTTCAGTTTTTAAGTGTTGAAGCTTTGATAAGAGAAAGAGTAAGTAGTAAGTTTTAAAAGTAAAGTGAAGAAGAAAAGAAGAGTGATTTCAGTTTTTAAGTGTTGAAGCTTTGATAAGAGAAAGAGTAAGTAGTAAGTTTTAAAAGTAAAGTGAAGAAGAAAAGAAGAGTGATTTCAGTTTTTAAGTGTTGAAGCTTTGATAAGAGAAAGAGTAAGTAGTAAGTTTTAAAAGTAAAGTGAAGAAGAAAAGAAGAGTGATTTCAGTTTTTAAGTGTTGAAGCTTTGATAAGAGAAAGAGTAAGTAGTAAGTTTTAAAAGTAAAGTGAAGAAGAAAAGAAGAGTGATTTCAGTTTTTAATTGTTGAAGCTTTGATAAGAGAAAGAGTAAGTAGTTAGTTTTAAAAGTAAAGTGAAGAAGAAAAGAAGAGTGATTTCAGTTTTTAAGTGTTGAAGCTTTGATAAGAGAAAGAGTAAGTAGTTAGTTTTAAAAGTAAAGTGAAGAAGAAAAGAAGAGTGATTTCAGTTTTTAATTGTTGAAGCTTTGATAAGAGAAAGAGTAAGTAGTTAGTTTTAAAAGTAAAGTGAAGAAGAAAAGAAGAGTGATTTCAGTTTTTAATTGTTGAAGCTTTGATAAGAGAAAGAGTAAGTAGTTAGTTTAAAAAGTAAAGTGAAGAAGAAAAGAAGAGTGATTTCAGTTTTTAATTGTTGAAGCTTTGATAAGAGAAAGAGTAAGTAGTTAGTTTTAAAAGTAAAGTGAAGAAGAAAAGAAGAGTGATTTCAGTTTTTAAGTGTTGAAGCTTTGATAAGAGAAAGAGTAAGTAGTTAGTTTTAAAAGTAAAGTGAAGAAGAAAAGAAGAGTGATTTCAGTTTTTAAGTGTTGAAGCTTTGATAAGAGAAAGAGTAAGTAGTAAGTTTTAAAAGTAAAGTGAAGAAGAAAAGAAGAGTGATTTCAGTTTTTAATTGTTGAAGCTTTGATAAGAGAAAGAGTAAGTAGTTAGTTTAAAAAGTAAAGTGAAGAAGAAAAGAAGAGTGATTTCAGTTTTTAATTGTTGAAGCTTTGATAAGAGAAAGAGTAAGTAGTTAGTTTTAAAAGTAAAGTGAAGAAGAAAAGAAGAGTGATTTCAGTTTTTAAGTGTTGAAGCTTTGATAAGAGAAAGAGTAAGTAGTTAGTTTTAAAAGTAAAGTGAAGAAGAAAAGAAGAGTGATTTCAGTTTTTAAGTGTTGAAGCTTTGATAAGAGAAAGAGTAAGTAGTTAGTTTTAAAAGTAAAGTGAAGAAGAAAAGAAGAGTGATTTCAGTTTTTAAGTGTTGAAGCTTTGATAAGAGAAAGAGTAAGTAGTAAGTTTTAAAAGTAAAGTGAAGAAGAAAAGAAGAGTGATTTCAGTTTTTAAGTGTTGAAGCTTTGATAAGAGAAAGAGTAAGTAGTTAGTTTTAAAAGTAAAGTGAAGAAGAAAAGAAGAGTGATTTCAGTTTTTAAGTGTTGAAGCTTTGATAAGAGAAAGAGTAAGTAGTTAGTTTTAAAAGTAAAGTCAAGAAGAAAAGAAGAGTGATTTCAGTTTTTAAGTGTTGAAGCTTTGATAAGAGAAAGAGTAAGTAGTTAGTTTTAAAAGTAAAGTGAAGAAGAAAAGAAGAGTGATTTCAGTTTTTAAGTGTTGAAGCTTTGATAAGAGAAAGAGTAAGTAGTTAGTTTTAAAAGTAAAGTGAAGAAGAAAAGAAGAGTGATTTCAGTTTTTAAGTGTTGAAGCTTTGATAAGAGAAAGAGTAAGTAGTAAGTTTTAAAAGTAAAGTGAAGAAGAAAAGAAGAGTGATTTCAGTTTTTAAGTGTTGAAGCTTTGATAAGAGAAAGAGTAAGTAGTTAGTTTTAAAAGTAAAGTGAAGAAGAAAAGAAGAGTGATTTCAGTTTTTAAGTGTTGAAGCTTTGATAAGAGAAAGAGTAAGTAGTTAGTTTTAAAAGTAAAGTGAAGAAGAAAAGAAGAGTGATTTCAGTTTTTAAGTGTTGAAGCTTTGATAAGAGAAAGAGTAAGTAGTAAGTTTTAAAAGTAAAGTGAAGAAGAAAAGAAGAGTGATTTCAGTTTTTAAGTGTTGAAGCTTTGATAAGAGAAAGAGTAAGTAGTTAGTTTAAAAAGTAAAGTGAAGAAGAAAAGAAGAGTGATTTCAGTTTTTAAGTGTTGAAGCTTTGATAAGAGAAAGAGTAAGTAGTTAGTTTTAAAAGTAAAGTGAAGAAGAAAAGAAGAGTGATTTCAGTTTTTAAGTGTTGAAGCTTTGATAAGAGAAAGAGTAAGTAGTAAGTTTTAAAAGTAAAGTGAAGAAGAAAAGAAGAGTGATTTCAGTTTTTAAGTGTTGAAGCTTTGATAAGAGAAAGAGTAAGTAGTTAGTTTTAAAAGTAAAGTGAAGAAGAAAAGAAGAGTGATTTCAGTTTTTAAGTGTTGAAGCTTTGATAAGAGAAAGAGTAAGTAGTAAGTTTTAAAAGTAAAGTGAAGAAGAAAAGAAGAGTGATTTCAGTTTTTAAGTGTTGAAGCTTTGATAAGAGAAAGAGTAAGTAGTTAGTTTTAAAAGTAAAGTCAAGAAGAAAAGAAGAGTGATTTCAGTTTTTAAGTGTTGAAGCTTTGATAAGAGAAAGAGTAAGTAGTAAGTTTTAAAAGTAAAGTGAAGAAGAAAAGAAGAGTGATTTCAGTTTTTAAGTGTTGAAGCTTTGATAAGAGAAAGAGTAAGTAGTAAGTTTTAAAAGTAAAGTGAAGAAGAAAAGAAGAGTGATTTCAGTTTTTAAGTGTTGAAGCTTTGATAAGAGAAAGAGTAAGTAGTTAGTTTAAAAAGTAAAGTGAAGAAGAAAAGAAGAGTGATTTCAGTTTTTAATTGTTGAAGCTTTGATAAGAGAAAGAGTAAGTAGTTAGTTTTAAAAGTAAAGTGAAGAAGAAAAGAAGAGTGATTTCAGTTTTTAATTGTTGAAGCTTTGATAAGAGAAAGAGTAAGTAGTTAGTTTTAAAAGTAAAGTGAAGAAGAAAAGAAGAGTGATTTCAGTTTTTAATTGTTGAAGCTTTGATAAGAGAAAGAGTAAGTAGTTAGTTTTAAAAGTAAAGTGAAGAAGAAAAGAAGAGTGATTTCATTTTTTAAGTGTTGAAGCTTTGATAAGAGAAAGAGTAAGTAGTTAGTTTTAAAAGTAAAGTGAAGAAGAAAAGAAGAGTGATTTCAGTTTTTAATTGTTGAAGCTTTGATAAGAGAAAGAGTAAGTAGTTAGTTTTAAAAGTAAAGTGAAGAAGAAAAGAAGAGTGATTTCAGTTTTTAAGTGTTGAAGCTTTGATAAGAGAAAGAGTAAGTAGTTAGTTTTAAAAGTAAAGTGAAGAAGAAAAGAAGAGTGATTTCAGTTTTTAATTGTTGAAGCTTTGATAAGAGAAAGAGTAAGTAGTAAGTTTTAAAAGTAAAGTGAAGAAGAAAAGAAGAGTGATTTCAGTTTTTAAGTGTTGAAGCTTTGATAAGAGAAAGAGTAAGTAGTTAGTTTTAAAAGTAAAGTGAAGAAGAAAAGAAGAGTGATTTCAGTTTTTAAGTGTTGAAGCTTTGATAAGAGAAAGAGTAAGTAGTAAGTTTTAAAAGTAAAGTGAAGAAGAAAAGAAGAGTGATTTCAGTTTTTAAGTGTTGAAGCTTTGATAAGAGAAAGAGTAAGTAGTTAGTTTTAAAAGTAAAGTGAAGAAGAAAAGAAGAGTGATTTCAGTTTTTAAGTGTTGAAGCTTTGATAAGAGAAAGAGTAAGTAGTTAGTTTTAAAAGTAAAGTGAAGAAGAAAAGAAGAGTGATTTCAGTTTTTAAGTGTTGAAGCTTTGATAAGAGAAAGAGTAAGTAGTTAGTTTTAAAAGTAAAGTGAAGAAGAAAAGAAGAGTGATTTCAGTTTTTAAGTGTTGAAGCTTTGATAAGAGAAAGAGTAAGTAGTAAGTTTTAAAAGTAAAGTGAAGAAGAAAAGAAGAGTGATTTCAGTTTTTAAGTGTTGAAGCTTTGATAAGAGAAAGAGTAAGTAGTAAGTTTTAAAAGTAAAGTGAAGAAGAAAAGAAGAGTGATTTCAGTTTTTAAGTGTTGAAGCTTTGATAAGAGAAAGAGTAAGTAGTTAGTTTAAAAAGTAAAGTGAAGAAGAAAAGAAGAGTGATTTCAGTTTTTAATTGTTGAAGCTTTGATAAGAGAAAGAGTAAGTAGTTAGTTTTAAAAGTAAAGTGAAGAAGAAAAGAAGAGTGATTTCAGTTTTTAATTGTTGAAGCTTTGATAAGAGAAAGAGTAAGTAGTTAGTTTTAAAAGTAAAGTGAAGAAGAAAAGAAGAGTGATTTCAGTTTTTAAGTGTTGAAGCTTTGATAAGAGAAAGAGTAAGTAGTTAGTTTTAAAAGTAAAGTGAAGAAGAAAAGAAGAGTGATTTCAGTTTTTAAGTGTTGAAGCTTTGATAAGAGAAAGAGTAAGTAGTTAGTTTTAAAAGTAAAGTGAAGAAGAAAAGAAGAGTGATTTCAGTTTTTAATTGTTGAAGCTTTGATAAGAGAAAGAGTAAGTAGTTAGTTTTAAAAGTAAAGTGAAGAAGAAAAGAAGAGTGATTTCAGTTTTTAAGTGTTGAAGCTTTGATAAGAGAAAGAGTAAGTAGTTAGTTTTAAAAGTAAAGTGAAGAAGAAAAGAAGAGTGATTTCAGTTTTTAATTGTTGAAGCTTTGATAAGAGAAAGAGTAAGTAGTTAGTTTTAAAAGTAAAGTGAAGAAGAAAAGAAGAGTGATTTCAGTTTTTAATTGTTGAAGCTTTGATAAGAGAAAGAGTAAGTAGTAAGTTTTAAAAGTAAAGTGAAGAAGAAAAGAAGAGTGATTTCAGTTTTTAAGTGTTGAAGCTTTGATAAGAGAAAGAGTAAGTAGTTAGTTTAAAAAGTAAAGTGAAGAAGAAAAGAAGAGTGATTTCAGTTTTTAAGTGTTGAAGCTTTGATAAGAGAAAGAGTAAGTAGTTAGTTTTAAAAGTAAAGTGAAGAAGAAAAGAAGAGTGATTTCAGTTTTTAAGTGTTGAAGCTTTGATAAGAGAAAGAGTAAGTAGTTAGTTTTAAAAGTAAAGTGAAGAAGAAAAGAAGAGTGATTTCAGTTTTTAAGTGTTGAAGCTTTGATAAGAGAAAGAGTAAGTAGTTAGTTTAAAAAGTAAAGTGAAGAAGAAAAGAAGAGTGATTTCAGTTTTTAATTGTTGAAGCTTTGATAAGAGAAAGAGTAAGTAGTTAGTTTTAAAATAAAGTGAAGAAGAAAAGAAGAGTGATTTCAGTTTTTAAGTGTTGAAGCTTTGATAAGAGAAAGAGTAAGTAGTTAGTTTAAAAAGTAAAGTGAAGAAGAAAAGAAGAGTGATTTCAGTTTTTAATTGTTGAAGCTTTGATAAGAGAAAGAGTAAGTAGTTAGTTTTAAAAGTAAAGTGAAGAAGAAAAGAAGAGTGATTTCAGTTTTTAAGTGTTGAAGCTTTGATAAGAGAAAGAGTAAGTAGTTAGTTTAAAAAGTAAAGTGAAGAAGAAAAGAAGAGTGATTTCAGTTTTTAAGTGTTGAAGCTTTGATAAGAGAAAGAGTAAGTAGTTAGTTTAAAAAGTAAAGTGAAGAAGAAAAGAAGAGTGATTTCAGTTTTTAATTGTTGAAGCTTTGATAAGAGAAAGAGTAAGTAGTTAGTTTTAAAAGTAAAGTGAAGAAGAAAAGAAGAGTGATTTCAGTTTTTAAGTGTTGAAGCTTTGATAAGAGAAAGAGTAAGTAGTAAGTTTTAAAAGTAAAGTCAAGAAGAAAAGAAGAGTGATTTCAGTTTTTAAGTGTTGAAGCTTTGATAAGAGAAAGAGTAAGTAGTTAGTTTTAAAAGTAAAGTGAAGAAGAAAAGAAGAGTGATTTCAGTTTTTAAGTGTTGAAGCTTTGATAAGAGAAAGAGTAAGTAGTAAGTTTTAAAAGTAAAGTGAAGAAGAAAAGAAGAGTGATTTCAGTTTTTAAGTGTTGAAGCTTTGATAAGAGAAAGAGTAAGTAGTAAGTTTTAAAAGTAAAGTCAAGAAGAAAAGGCGAGTGATTTCAGTTTTTAAGTGTTGAAGCTTTGATAAGAGAAAGAGTAAGTAGTTAGTTTTAAAAGTAAAGTGAAGAAGAAAAGAAGAGTGATTTCAGTTTTTAAGTGTTGAAGCTTTGATAAGAGAAAGAGTAAGTAGTTAGTTTTAAAAGTAAAGTGAAGAAGAAAAGAAGAGTGATTTCAGTTTTTAAGTGTTGAGCTTTGATAAGAGAAAGAGTAAGTAGTTAGTTTTAAAAGTAAAGTGAAGAAGAAAAGAAGAGTGATTTCAGTTTTTAAGTGTTGAAGCTTTGATAAGAGAAAGAGTAAGTAGTAAGTTTTAAAAGTAAAGTCAAGAAGAAAAGAAGAGTGATTTCAGTTTTTAAGTGTTGAAGCTTTGATAAGAGAAAGAGTAAGTAGTAAGTTTTAAAAGTAAAGTGAAGAAGAAAAGAAGAGTGATTTCAGTTTTTAATTGTTGAAGCTTTGATAAGAGAAAGAGTAAGTAGTTAGTTTTAAAAGTATAGTGAAGAAGAAAAGAAGAGTGATTTCAGTTTTTAAGTGTTGAAGCTTTGATAAGAGAAAGAGTAAGTAGTTAGTTTTAAAAGTAAAGTGAAGAAGAAAAGAAGAGTGATTTCAGTTTTTAAGTGTTGAAGCTTTGATAAGAGAAAGAGTAAGTAGTAAGTTTTAAAAGTAAAGTGAAGAAGAAAAGAAGAGTGATTTCAGTTTTTAAGTGTTGAAGCTTTGATAAGAGAAAGAGTAAGTAGTTAGTTTTAAAAGTAAAGTGAAGAAGAAAAGAAGAGTGATTTCAGTTTTTAATTGTTGAAGCTTTGATAAGAGAAAGAGTAAGTAGTTAGTTTTAAAAGTAAAGTGAAGAAGAAAAGAAGAGTGATTTCAGTTTTTAATTGTTGAAGCTTTGATAAGAGAAAGAGTAAGTAGTTAGTTTTAAAAGTAAAGTGAAGAAGAAAAGAAGAGTGATTTCAGTTTTTAAGTGTTGAAGCTTTGATAAGAGAAAGAGTAAGTAGTTAGTTTTAAAAGTAAAGTGAAGAAGAAAAGAAGAGTGATTTCAGTTTTTAATTGTTGAAGCTTTGATAAGAGAAAGAGTAAGTAGTTAGTTTTAAAAGTAAAGTGAAGAAGAAAAGAAGAGTGATTTCAGTTTTTAAGTGTTGAAGCTTTGATAAGAGAAAGAGTAAGTAGTTAGTTTTAAAAGTAAAGTGAAGAAGAAAAGAAGAGTGATTTCAGTTTTTAAGTGTTGAAGCTTTGATAAGAGAAAGAGTAAGTAGTAAGTTTAAAAAGTAAAGTGAAGAAGAAAAGAAGAGTGATTTCAGTTTTTAAGTGTTGAAGCTTTGATAAGAGAAAGAGTAAGTAGTAAGTTTTAAAAGTAAAGTGAAGAAGAAAAGAAGAGTGATTTCAGTTTTTAAGTGTTGAAGCTTTGATAAGAGAAAGAGTAAGTAGTTAGTTTTAAAAGTAAAGTGAAGAAGAAAAGAAGAGTGATTTCAGTTTTTAATTGTTGAAGCTTTGATAAGAGAAAGAGTAAGTAGTTAGTTTTAAAAGTAAAGTGAAGAAGAAAAGAAGAGTGATTTCAGTTTTTAAGTGTTGAAGCTTTGATAAGAGAAAGAGTAAGTAGTTAGTTTTAAAAGTAAAGTGAAGAAGAAAAGAAGAGTGATTTCAGTTTTTAAGTGTTGAAGCTTTGATAAGAGAAAGAGTAAGTAGTAAGTTTAAAAAGTAAAGTGAAGAAGAAAAGAAGAGTGATTTCAGTTTTTAAGTGTTGAAGCTTTGATAAGAGAAAGAGTAAGTAGTAAGTTTTAAAAGTAAAGTGAAGAAGAAAAGAAGAGTGATTTCAGTTTTTAAGTGTTGAAGCTTTGATAAGAGAAAGAGTAAGTAGTTAGTTTTAAAAGTAAAGTGAAGAAGAAAAGAAGAGTGATTTCAGTTTTTAAGTGTTGAAGCTTTGATAAGAGAAAGAGTAAGTAGTTAGTTTTAAAAGTAAAGTGAAGAAGAAAAGAAGAGTGATTTCAGTTTTTAATTGTTGAAGCTTTGATAAGAGAAAGAGTAAGTAGTTAGTTTTAAAAGTAAAGTGAAGAAGAAAAGAAGAGTGATTTCAGTTTTTAATTGTTGAAGCTTTGATAAGAGAAAGAGTAAGTAGTTAGTTTTAAAAGTAAAGTGAAGAAGAAAAGAAGAGTGATTTCAGTTTTTAATTGTTGAAGCTTTGATAAGAGAAAGAGTAAGTAGTTAGTTTTAAAAGTAAAGTGAAGAAGAAAAGAAGAGTGATTTCAGTTTTTAAGTGTTGAAGCTTTGATAAGAGAAAGAGTAAGTAGTAAGTTTTAAAAGTAAAGTGAAGAAGAAAAGAAGAGTGATTTCAGTTTTTAAGTGTTGAAGCTTTGATAAGAGAAAGAGTAAGTAGTTAGTTTTAAAAGTAAAGTGAAGAAGAAAAGAAGAGTGATTTCATTTTTTAAGTGTTGAAGCTTTGATAAGAGAAAGAGTAAGTAGTTAGTTTTAAAAGTAAAGTGAAGAAGAAAAGAAGAGTGATTTCAGTTTTTAAGTGTTGAAGCTTTGATAAGAGAAAGAGTAAGTAGTTAGTTTTAAAAGTAAAGTGAAGAAGAAAAGAAGAGTGATTTCATTTTTTAAGTGTTGAAGCTTTGATAAGAGAAAGAGTAAGTAGTTAGTTTTAAAAGTAAAGTGAAGAAGAAAAGAAGAGTGATTTCAGTTTTTAAGTGTTGAAGCTTTGATAAGAGAAAGAGTAAGTAGTTAGTTTTAAAAGTAAAGTGAAGAAGAAAAGAAGAGTGATTTCAGTTTTTAAGTGTTGAAGCTTTGATAAGAGAAAGAGTAAGTAGTTAGTTTTAAAAGTAAAGTGAAGAAGAAAAGAAGAGTGATTTCAGTTTTTAATTGTTGAAGCTTTGATAAGAGAAAGAGTAAGTAGTAAGTTTTAAAAGTAAAGTGAAGAAGAAAAGAAGAGTGATTTCAGTTTTTAATTGTTGAAGCTATGATAAGAGAAAGAGTAAGTAGTAAGTTTTAAAAGTAAAGTGAAGAAGAAAAGAAGAGTGATTTCAGTTTTTAATTGTTGAAGCTTTGATAAGAGAAAGAGTAAGTAGTTAGTTTTAAAAGTAAAGTGAAGAAGAAAAGAAGAGTGATTTCAGTTTTTAATTGTTGAAGCTTTGATAAGAGAAAGAGTAAGTAGTAAGTTTTAAAAGTAAAGTGAAGAAGAAAAGAAGAGTGATTTCAGTTTTTAAGTGTTGAAGCTTTGATAAGAGAAAGAGTAAGTAGTTAGTTTTAAAAGTAAAGTGAAGAAGAAAAGAAGAGTGATTTCATTTTTTAAGTGTTGAAGCTTTGATAAGAGAAAGAGTAAGTAGTTAGTTTTAAAAGTAAAGTGAAGAAGAAAAGAAGAGTGATTTCAGTTTTTAAGTGTTGAAGCTTTGATAAGAGAAAGAGTAAGTAGTTAGTTTTAAAAGTAAAGTGAAGAAGAAAAGAAGAGTGATTTCAGTTTTTAAGTGTTGAAGCTTTGATAAGAGAAAGAGTAAGTAGTTAGTTTTAAAAGTAAAGTGAAGAAGAAAAGAAGAGTGATTTCAGTTTTTAATTGTTGAAGCTTTGATAAGAGAAAGAGTAAGTAGTTAGTTTTAAAAGTAAAGTGAAGAAGAAAAGAAGAGTGATTTCAGTTTTTAAGTGTTGAAGCTTTGATAAGAGAAAGAGTAAGTAGTTAGTTTTAAAAGTAAAGTGAAGAAGAAAAGAAGAGTGATTTCAGTTTTTAAGTGTTGAAGCTTTGATAAGAGAAAGAGTAAGTAGTAAGTTTTAAAAGTAAAGTGAAGAAGAAAAGCAAGAAAAGAAGAGTGATTTCAGTTTTTAAGTGTTGAAGCTTTGATAAGAGAAAGAGTAAGTAGTTAGTTTTAAAAGTAAAGTGAAGAAGAAAAGAAGAGTGATTTCAGTTTTTAAGTGTTGAAGCTTTGATAAGAGAAAGAGTAAGTAGTTAGTTTTAAAAGTAAAGTGAAGAAGAAAAGAAGAGTGATTTCAGTTTTTAAGTGTTGAAGCTTTGATAAGAGAAAGAGTAAGTAGTTAGTTTTAAAAGTAAAGTGAAGAAGAAAAGAAGAGTGATTTCAGTTTTTAAGTGTTGAAGCTTTGATAAGAGAAAGAGTAAGTAGTAAGTTTTAAAAGTAAAGTGAAGAAGAAAAGCAAGAAAAGAAGAGTGATTTCAGTTTTTAAGTGTTGAAGCTTTGATAAGAGAAAGAGTAAGTAGTTAGTTTAAAAAGTAAAGTGAAGAAGAAAAGAAGAGTGATTTCAGTTTTTAATTGTTGAAGCTTTGATAAGAGAAAGAGTAAGTAGTTAGTTTTAAAAGTAAAGTGAAGAAGAAAAGAAGAGTGATTTCAGTTTTTAATTGTTGAAGCTTTGATAAGAGAAAGAGTAAGTAGTTAGTTTTAAAAGTAAAGTGAAGAAGAAAAGAAGAGTGATTTCAGTTTTTAAGTGTTGAAGCTTTGATAAGAGAAAGAGTAAGTAGTTAGTTTTAAAAGTAAAGTGAAGAAGAAAAGAAGAGTGATTTCAGTTTTTAATTGTTGAAGCTTTGATAAGAGAAAGAGTAAGTAGTTAGTTTTAAAAGTAAAGTGAAGAAGAAAAGAAGAGTGATTTCAGTTTTTAAGTGTTGAAGCTTTGATAAGAGAAAGAGTAAGTAGTAAGTTTTAAAAGTAAAGTGAAGAAGAAAAGAAGAGTGATTTCAGTTTTTAAGTGTTGAAGCTTTGATAAGAGAAAGAGTAAGTAGTAAGTTTTAAAAGTAAAGTCAAGAAGAAAAGGCGAGTGATTTCAGTTTTTAAGTGTTGAAGCTTTGATAAGAGAAAGAGTAAGTAGTTAGTTTTAAAAGTAAAGTGAAGAAGAAAAGAAGAGTGATTTCAGTTTTTAAGTGTTGAAGCTTTGATAAGAGAAAGAGTAAGTAGTTAGTTTTAAAAGTAAAGTGAAGAAGAAAAGAAGAGTGATTTCAGTTTTTAAGTGTTGAGCTTTGATAAGAGAAAGAGTAAGTAGTTAGTTTTAAAAGTAAAGTGAAGAAGAAAAGAAGAGTGATTTCAGTTTTTAAGTGTTGAAGCTTTGATAAGAGAAAGAGTAAGTAGTAAGTTTTAAAAGTAAAGTCAAGAAGAAAAGAAGAGTGATTTCAGTTTTTAAGTGTTGAAGCTTTGATAAGAGAAAGAGTAAGTAGTAAGTTTTAAAAGTAAAGTGAAGAAGAAAAGAAGAGTGATTTCAGTTTTTAATTGTTGAAGCTTTGATAAGAGAAAGAGTAAGTAGTTAGTTTTAAAAGTATAGTGAAGAAGAAAAGAAGAGTGATTTCAGTTTTTAAGTGTTGAAGCTTTGATAAGAGAAAGAGTAAGTAGTTAGTTTTAAAAGTAAAGTGAAGAAGAAAAGAAGAGTGATTTCAGTTTTTAAGTGTTGAAGCTTTGATAAGAGAAAGAGTAAGTAGTAAGTTTTAAAAGTAAAGTGAAGAAGAAAAGAAGAGTGATTTCAGTTTTTAAGTGTTGAAGCTTTGATAAGAGAAAGAGTAAGTAGTTAGTTTTAAAAGTAAAGTGAAGAAGAAAAGAAGAGTGATTTCAGTTTTTAATTGTTGAAGCTTTGATAAGAGAAAGAGTAAGTAGTTAGTTTTAAAAGTAAAGTGAAGAAGAAAAGAAGAGTGATTTCAGTTTTTAATTGTTGAAGCTTTGATAAGAGAAAGAGTAAGTAGTTAGTTTTAAAAGTAAAGTGAAGAAGAAAAGAAGAGTGATTTCAGTTTTTAAGTGTTGAAGCTTTGATAAGAGAAAGAGTAAGTAGTTAGTTTTAAAAGTAAAGTGAAGAAGAAAAGAAGAGTGATTTCAGTTTTTAATTGTTGAAGCTTTGATAAGAGAAAGAGTAAGTAGTTAGTTTTAAAAGTAAAGTGAAGAAGAAAAGAAGAGTGATTTCAGTTTTTAAGTGTTGAAGCTTTGATAAGAGAAAGAGTAAGTAGTTAGTTTTAAAAGTAAAGTGAAGAAGAAAAGAAGAGTGATTTCAGTTTTTAAGTGTTGAAGCTTTGATAAGAGAAAGAGTAAGTAGTAAGTTTAAAAAGTAAAGTGAAGAAGAAAAGAAGAGTGATTTCAGTTTTTAAGTGTTGAAGCTTTGATAAGAGAAAGAGTAAGTAGTAAGTTTTAAAAGTAAAGTGAAGAAGAAAAGAAGAGTGATTTCAGTTTTTAAGTGTTGAAGCTTTGATAAGAGAAAGAGTAAGTAGTTAGTTTTAAAAGTAAAGTGAAGAAGAAAAGAAGAGTGATTTCAGTTTTTAATTGTTGAAGCTTTGATAAGAGAAAGAGTAAGTAGTTAGTTTTAAAAGTAAAGTGAAGAAGAAAAGAAGAGTGATTTCAGTTTTTAAGTGTTGAAGCTTTGATAAGAGAAAGAGTAAGTAGTTAGTTTTAAAAGTAAAGTGAAGAAGAAAAGAAGAGTGATTTCAGTTTTTAAGTGTTGAAGCTTTGATAAGAGAAAGAGTAAGTAGTAAGTTTAAAAAGTAAAGTGAAGAAGAAAAGAAGAGTGATTTCAGTTTTTAAGTGTTGAAGCTTTGATAAGAGAAAGAGTAAGTAGTAAGTTTTAAAAGTAAAGTGAAGAAGAAAAGAAGAGTGATTTCAGTTTTTAAGTGTTGAAGCTTTGATAAGAGAAAGAGTAAGTAGTTAGTTTTAAAAGTAAAGTGAAGAAGAAAAGAAGAGTGATTTCAGTTTTTAAGTGTTGAAGCTTTGATAAGAGAAAGAGTAAGTAGTTAGTTTTAAAAGTAAAGTGAAGAAGAAAAGAAGAGTGATTTCAGTTTTTAATTGTTGAAGCTTTGATAAGAGAAAGAGTAAGTAGTTAGTTTTAAAAGTAAAGTGAAGAAGAAAAGAAGAGTGATTTCAGTTTTTAATTGTTGAAGCTTTGATAAGAGAAAGAGTAAGTAGTTAGTTTTAAAAGTAAAGTGAAGAAGAAAAGAAGAGTGATTTCAGTTTTTAATTGTTGAAGCTTTGATAAGAGAAAGAGTAAGTAGTTAGTTTTAAAAGTAAAGTGAAGAAGAAAAGAAGAGTGATTTCAGTTTTTAAGTGTTGAAGCTTTGATAAGAGAAAGAGTAAGTAGTTAGTTTTAAAAGTAAAGTGAAGAAGAAAAGAAGAGTGATTTCAGTTTTTAATTGTTGAAGCTTTGATAAGAGAAAGAGTAAGTAGTTAGTTTTAAAAGTAAAGTGAAGAAGAAAAGAAGAGTGATTTCAGTTTTTAAGTGTTGAAGCTTTGATAAGAGAAAGAGTAAGTAGTTAGTTTTAAAAGTAAAGTGAAGAAGAAAAGAAGAGTGATTTCAGTTTTTAAGTGTTGAAGCTTTGATAAGAGAAAGAGTAAGTAGTTAGTTTTAAAAGTAAAGTGAAGAAGAAAAGAAGAGTGATTTCATTTTTTAAGTGTTGAAGCTTTGATAAGAGAAAGAGTAAGTAGTTAGTTTTAAAAGTAAAGTGAAGAAGAAAAGAAGAGTGATTTCAGTTTTTAAGTGTTGAAGCTTTGATAAGAGAAAGAGTAAGTAGTTAGTTTTAAAAGTAAAGTGAAGAAGAAAAGAAGAGTGATTTCAGTTTTTAAGTGTTGAAGCTTTGATAAGAGAAAGAGTAAGTAGTTAGTTTTAAAAGTAAAGTGAAGAAGAAAAGAAGAGTGATTTCAGTTTTTAATTGTTGAAGCTTTGATAAGAGAAAGAGTAAGTAGTAAGTTTTAAAAGTAAAGTGAAGAAGAAAAGAAGAGTGATTTCAGTTTTTAATTGTTGAAGCTTTGATAAGAGAAAGAGTAAGTAGTAAGTTTTAAAAGTAAAGTGAAGAAGAAAAGAAGAGTGATTTCAGTTTTTAATTGTTGAAGCTTTGATAAGAGAAAGAGTAAGTAGTTAGTTTTAAAAGTAAAGTGAAGAAGAAAAGAAGAGTGATTTCAGTTTTTAATTGTTGAAGCTTTGATAAGAGAAAGAGTAAGTAGTAAGTTTTAAAAGTAAAGTGAAGAAGAAAAGAAGAGTGATTTCAGTTTTTAAGTGTTGAAGCTTTGATAAGAGAAAGAGTAAGTAGTTAGTTTTAAAAGTAAAGTGAAGAAGAAAAGAAGAGTGATTTCATTTTTTAAGTGTTGAAGCTTTGATAAGAGAAAGAGTAAGTAGTTAGTTTTAAAAGTAAAGTGAAGAAGAAAAGAAGAGTGATTTCAGTTTTTAAGTGTTGAAGCTTTGATAAGAGAAAGAGTAAGTAGTTAGTTTTAAAAGTAAAGTGAAGAAGAAAAGAAGAGTGATTTCAGTTTTTAAGTGTTGAAGCTTTGATAAGAGAAAGAGTAAGTAGTTAGTTTTAAAAGTAAAGTGAAGAAGAAAAGAAGAGTGATTTCAGTTTTTAATTGTTGAAGCTTTGATAAGAGAAAGAGTAAGTAGTTAGTTTTAAAAGTAAAGTGAAGAAGAAAAGAAGAGTGATTTCAGTTTTTAAGTGTTGAAGCTTTGATAAGAGAAAGAGTAAGTAGTTAGTTTTAAAAGTAAAGTGAAGAAGAAAAGAAGAGTGATTTCAGTTTTTAAGTGTTGAAGCTTTGATAAGAGAAAGAGTAAGTAGTAAGTTTTAAAAGTAAAGTGAAGAAGAAAAGCAAGAAAAGAAGAGTGATTTCAGTTTTTAAGTGTTGAAGCTTTGATAAGAGAAAGAGTAAGTAGTTAGTTTTAAAAGTAAAGTGAAGAAGAAAAGAAGAGTGATTTCAGTTTTTAAGTGTTGAAGCTTTGATAAGAGAAAGAGTAAGTAGTTAGTTTTAAAAGTAAAGTGAAGAAGAAAAGAAGAGTGATTTCAGTTTTTAAGTGTTGAAGCTTTGATAAGAGAAAGAGTAAGTAGTTAGTTTTAAAAGTAAAGTGAAGAAGAAAAGAAGAGTGATTTCAGTTTTTAATTGTTGAAGCTTTGATAAGAGAAAGAGTAAGTAGTTAGTTTTAAAAGTAAAGTGAAGAAGAAAAGAAGAGTGATTTCAGTTTTTAAGTGTTGAAGCTTTGATAAGAGAAAGAGTAAGTAGTTAGTTTTAAAAGTAAAGTGAAGAAGAAAAGAAGAGTGATTTCAGTTTTTAAGTGTTGAAGCTTTGATAAGAGAAAGAGTAAGTAGTTAGTGTTTTAAAAGTAAAGTGAAGAAGAAAAGAAGAGTGATTTCAGTTTTTAAGTGTTGAAGCTTTGATAAGAGAAAGAGTAAGTAGTAAGTTTTAAAAGTAAAGTGAAGAAGAAAAGAAGAGTGATTTCAGTTTTTAAGTGTTGAAGCTTTGATAAGAGAAAGAGTAAGTAGTAAGTTTTAAAAGTAAAGTGAAGAAGAAAAGAAGAGTGATTTCAGTTTTTAATTGTTGAAGCTTTGATAAGAGAAAGAGTAAGTAGTAAGTTTTAAAAGTAAAGTGAAGAAGAAAAGAAGAGTGATTTCAGTTTTTAAGTGTTGAAGCTTTGATAAGAGAAAGAGTAAGTAGTTAGTTTTAAAAGTAAAGTGAAGAAGAAAAGAAGAGTGATTTCAGTTTTTAATTGTTGAAGCTTTGATAAGAGAAAGAGTAAGTAGTAAGTTTTAAAAGTAAAGTGAAGAAGAAAAGAAGAGTGATTTCAGTTTTTAATTGTTGAAGCTTTGATAAGAGAAAGAGTAAGTAGTTAGTTTTAAAAGTAAAGTGAAGAAGAAAAGAAGAGTGATTTCAGTTTTTAATTGTTGAAGCTTTGATAAGAGAAAGAGTAAGTAGTTAGTTTTAAAAGTAAAGTGAAGAAGAAAAGAAGAGTGATTTCAGTTTTTAATTGTTGAAGCTTTGATAAGAGAAAGAGTAAGTAGTTAGTTTTAAAAGTAAAGTGAAGAAGAAAAGAAGAGTGATTTCAGTTTTTAATTGTTGAAGCTTTGATAAGAGAAAGAGTAAGTAGTTAGTTTTAAAAGTAAAGTGAAGAAGAAAAGAAGAGTGATTTCAGTTTTTAATTGTTGAAGCTTTGATAAGAGAAAGAGTAAGTAGTTAGTTTTAAAAGTAAAGTGAAGAAGAAAAGAAGAGTGATTTCAGTTTTTAAGTGTTGAAGCTTTGATAAGAGAAAGAGTAAGTAGTTAGTTTTAAAAGTAAAGTGAAGAAGAAAAGAAGAGTGATTTCAGTTTTTAATTGTTGAAGCTTTGATAAGAGAAAGAGTAAGTAGTTAGTTTTAAAAGTAAAGTGAAGAAGAAAAGAAGAGTGATTTCAGTTTTTAAGTGTTGAAGCTTTGATAAGAGAAAGAGTAAGTAGTTAGTTTTAAAAGTAAAGTGAAGAAGAAAAGAAGAGTGATTTCAGTTTTTAATTGTTGAAGCTTTGATAAGAGAAAGAGTAAGTAGTTAGTTTTAAAAGTAAAGTGAAGAAGAAAAGAAGAGTGATTTCAGTTTTTAAGTGTTGAAGCTTTGATAAGAGAAAGAGTAAGTAGTTAGTTTTAAAAGTAAAGTGAAGAAGAAAAGAAGAGTGATTTCATTTTTTAAGTGTTGAAGCTTTGATAAGAGAAAGAGTAAGTAGTTAGTTTTAAAAGTAAAGTGAAGAAGAAAAGAAGAGTGATTTCAGTTTTTAATTGTTGAAGCTTTGATAAGAGAAAGAGTAAGTAGTTAGTTTTAAAAGTAAAGTGAAGAAGAAAAGAAGAGTGATTTCAGTTTTTAATTGTTGAAGCTTTGATAAGAGAAAGAGTAAGTAGTTAGTTTTAAAAGTAAAGTGAAGAAGAAAAGAAGAGTGATTTCAGTTTTTAAGTGTTGAAGCTTTGATAAGAGAAAGAGTAAGTAGTTAGTTTTAAAAGTAAAGTGAAGAAGAAAAGAAGAGTGATTTCAGTTTTTAAGTGTTGAAGCTTTGATAAGAGAAAGAGTAAGTAGTTAGTTTTAAAAGTAAAGTGAAGAAGAAAAGAAGAGTGATTTCAGTTTTTAAGTGTTGAAGCTTTGATAAGAGAAAGAGTAAGTAGTTAGTTTTAAAAGTAAAGTGAAGAAGAAAAGAAGAGTGATTTCAGTTTTTAATTGTTGAAGCTTTGATAAGAGAAAGAGTAAGTAGTTAGTTTTAAAAGTAAAGTGAAGAAGAAAAGAAGAGTGATTTCAGTTTTTAAGTGTTGAAGCTTTGATAAGAGAAAGAGTAAGTAGTTAGTTTTAAAAGTAAAGTGAAGAAGAAAAGAAGAGTGATTTCAGTTTTTAAGTGTTGAAGCTTTGATAAGAGAAAGAGTAAGTAGTTAGTTTTAAAAGTAAAGTGAAGAAGAAAAGAAGAGTGATTTCAGTTTTTAAGTGTTGAAGCTTTGATAAGAGAAAGAGTAAGTAGTTAGTTTTAAAAGTAAAGTGAAGAAGAAAAGAAGAGTGATTTCAGTTTTTAATTGTTGAAGCTTTGATAAGAGAAAGAGTAAGTAGTAAGTTTTAAAAGTAAAGTGAAGAAGAAAAGAAGAGTGATTTCAGTTTTTAATTGTTGAAGCTTTGATAAGAGAAAGAGTAAGTAGTAAGTTTAAAAAGTAAAGTGAAGAAGAAAAGAAGAGTGATTTCAGTTTTTAATTGTTGAAGCTTTGATAAGAGAAAGAGTAAGTAGTTAGTTTTAAAAGTAAAGTGAAGAAGAAAAGAAGAGTGATTTCAGTTTTTAATTGTTGAAGCTTTGATAAGAGAAAGAGTAAGTAGTTAGTTTTAAAAGTAAAGTGAAGAAGAAAAGAAGAGTGATTTCAGTTTTTAATTGTTGAAGCTTTGATAAGAGAAAGAGTAAGTAGTTAGTTTTAAAAGTAAAGTGAAGAAGAAAAGAAGAGTGATTTCAGTTTTTAATTGTTGAAGCTTTGATAAGAGAAAGAGTAAGTAGTTAGTTTTAAAAGTAAAGTGAAGAAGAAAAGAAGAGTGATTTCATTTTTTAAGTGTTGAAGCTTTGATAAGAGAAAGAGTAAGTAGTTAGTTTTAAAAGTAAAGTGAAGAAGAAAAGAAGAGTGATTTCAGTTTTTAATTGTTGAAGCTTTGATAAGAGAAAGAGTAAGTAGTTAGTTTTAAAAGTAAAGTGAAGAAGAAAAGAAGAGTGATTTCATTTTTTAAGTGTTGAAGCTTTGATAAGAGAAAGAGTAAGTAGTTAGTTTTAAAAGTAAAGTGAAGAAGAAAAGAAGAGTGATTTCAGTTTTTAATTGTTGAAGCTTTGATAAGAGAAAGAGTAAGTAGTTAGTTTTAAAAGTAAAGTGAAGAAGAAAAGAAGAGTGATTTCATTTTTTAAGTGTTGAAGCTTTGATAAGAGAAAGAGTAAGTAGTTAGTTTTAAAAGTAAAGTGAAGAAGAAAAGAAGAGTGATTTCAGTTTTTAAGTGTTGAAGCTTTGATAAGAGAAAGAGTAGGTAGTTAGTTTTAAAAGTAAAGTGAAGAAGAAAAGAAGAGTGATTTCAGTTTTTAAGTGTTGAAGCTTTGATAAGAGAAAGAGTAAGTAGTTAGTTTTAAAAGTAAAGTGAAGAAGAAAAGAAGAGTGATTTCAGTTTTTAAGTGTTGAAGCTTTGATAAGAGAAAGAGTAAGTAGTTAGTTTTAAAAGTAAAGTGAAGAAGAAAAGAAGAGTGATTTCAGTTTTTAATTGTTGAAGCTTTGATAAGAGAAAGAGTAAGTAGTTAGTTTTAAAAGTAAAGTGAAGAAGAAAAGAAGAGTGATTTCATTTTTTAAGTGTTGAAGCTTTGATAAGAGAAAGAGTAAGTAGTTAGTTTTAAAAGTAAAGTGAAGAAGAAAAGAAGAGTGATTTCAGTTTTTAAGTGTTGAAGCTTTGATAAGAGAAAGAGTAAGTAGTTAGTTTTAAAAGTAAAGTGAAGAAGAAAAGAAGAGTGATTTCAGTTTTTAAGTGTTGAAGCTTTGATAAGAGAAAGAGTAAGTAGTTAGTTTTAAAAGTAAAGTGAAGAAGAAAAGAAGAGTGATTTCAGTTTTTAAGTGTTGAAGCTTTGATAAGAGAAAGAGTAAGTAGTAAGTTTTAAAAGTAAAGTGAAGAAGAAAAGAAGAGTGATTTCAGTTTTTAATTGTTGAAGCTTTGATAAGAGAAAGAGTAAGTAGTTAGTTTTAAAAGTAAAGTGAAGAAGAAAAGAAGAGTGATTTCAGTTTTTAAGTGTTGAAGCTTTGATAAGAGAAAGAGTAAGTAGTTAGTTTTAAAAGTAAAGTGAAGAAGAAAAGAAGAGTGATTTCAGTTTTTAAGTGTTGAAGCTTTGATAAGAGAAAGAGTAAGTAGTTAGTTTTAAAAGTAAAGTGAAGAAGAAAAGAAGAGTGATTTCAGTTTTTAAGTGTTGAAGCTTTGATAAGAGAAAGAGTAAGTAGTTAGTTTTAAAAGTAAAGTGAAGAAGAAAAGAAGAGTGATTTCAGTTTTTAATTGTTGAAGCTTTGATAAGAGAAAGAGTAAGTAGTAAGTTTTAAAAGTAAAGTGAAGAAGAAAAGAAGAGTGATTTCAGTTTTTAATTGTTGAAGCTTTGATAAGAGAAAGAGTAAGTAGTAAGTTTAAAAAGTAAAGTGAAGAAGAAAAGAAGAGTGATTTCAGTTTTTAATTGTTGAAGCTTTGATAAGAGAAAGAGTAAGTAGTTAGTTTTAAAAGTAAAGTGAAGAAGAAAAGAAGAGTGATTTCAGTTTTTAAGTGTTGAAGCTTTGATAAGAGAAAGAGTAAGTAGTTAGTTTTAAAAGTAAAGTGAAGAAGAAAAGAAGAGTGATTTCAGTTTTTAATTGTTGAAGCTTTGATAAGAGAAAGAGTAAGTAGTTAGTTTTAAAAGTAAAGTGAAGAAGAAAAGAAGAGTGATTTCAGTTTTTAATTGTTGAAGCTTTGATAAGAGAAAGAGTAAGTAGTTAGTTTTAAAAGTAAAGTGAAGAAGAAAAGAAGAGTGATTTCATTTTTTAAGTGTTGAAGCTTTGATAAGAGAAAGAGTAAGTAGTTAGTTTTAAAAGTAAAGTGAAGAAGAAAAGAAGAGTGATTTCAGTTTTTAATTGTTGAAGCTTTGATAAGAGAAAGAGTAAGTAGTTAGTTTTAAAAGTAAAGTGAAGAAGAAAAGAAGAGTGATTTCATTTTTT
>CAMPDV010004991.1:0-26912 GCA_946699065.1 Loxodes magnus
TTCTCAAAGCATACTCCTTAAAAATGAAATTCAACTTCTTTTCTTACTTTACTTCTTCACTTTTCTAAATACTTATTACTTCTCAAAGCATACTCCTTAAAACTGAAATTCAAATTTTTTTCTTATTCTACTTCTTCACTTTTCATAATACTCATTACTTCTCAAAGCATACTCCTTAAAAATGAAATTATATCTTATTTTCTTACTTAACTTCTTCATTTTTCTAAATACTTATTAATTCTCAAAGCATACTCCTTAAAACTGAAATTCAACTTCTTTTCTTACTTAACTTCTTCACTTTTCTAAATACTCATTACTTCTCAAAGCATACTCCTTAAAACTGAAATTCAACTTCTTTTCTTACTTTAGTTCTTAACTTTTCTAAATACTCATTACTTCTCAAAGCATACTCCTTAAAAATGAAATTATATCTTATTTTCTTACTTAACTTCTTCACTTTTCTAAATACTCATTACTTCTCAAAGCATACTCCTTAAAACTGAAATTCAACTTCTTTTCTTACTTTAGTTCTTAACTTTTCTAAATACTCATTACTTCTCAAAGCATACTCCTTAAAACTGAAATTCAACTTCTTTTCTTACTTTAGTTCTTAACTTTTCTAAATACTCATTACTTCTCAAAGCATACTCCTTAAAAATGAAATTCTATCTTCTTTCACCACTTTACTTCTTCACTTTTCTAAATACTTATTACTTCTCAAAGCATACTCCTTAAAAATGAAATTCTATCTTCTTTTCTTATTCTACTTCTTCACTTTTCATAATACTCATTACTTCTCAAAGCATACTCCTTAAAACTGAAATTCTATCTTCTTTTCTTACTTAACTTCTTCACTTTTCATAATACTCATTACTTCTCAAAGCAAAATCCTTAAAACTGAAATTCAACTTCTTTTCTTACTTTAGTTCTTAACTTTTCTAAATACTCATTACTTCTCAAAGCATGACTCTTTAAAAATGAAATTATATCTTATTTTCTTATTTAACTTCTTCACTTTTCTAAATACTCATTACTTCTCAAAGCATACTCCTTAAAACTAAAATTCTATCTTATTTTCTTACTTTAGTTCTTCACTTTTCTAAATACTCATTACTTCTCAAAGCATACTCCTTAAAAATGAAATTCAACTTCTTTTCTTACTTTACTTCTTCACTTTTCTAAATACTCATTACTTCTCAAAGCATACTCCTTAAAACTGAAATTCTATCTTCTTTCACCACTTTAGTTCTTCACTTTTCTAAATACTTATTAATTCTCAAAGCATACTCCTTAAAACTGAAATTCTATCTTCTTTCACCACTTTACTTCTTCACTTTTCTAAATACTCATTACTTCTCAAAGCATACTCCTTAAAACTGAAATTCAACTTCTTTTCTTACTTTAGTTCTTAACTTTTCTAAATACTCATTACTTCTCAAAGCATACTCCTTAAAAATGAAATTATATCTTATTTTCTTATTTAACTTCTTCACTTTTCTAAATACTCATTACTTCTCAAAGCATACTCCTTAAAAATGAAATTATATCTTATTTTCTTACTTAACTTCTTCACTTTTCTAAATACTTATTAATTCTCAAAGCATACTCCTTAAAAATGAAATTCAAATTCTTTTCTTACTTTAGTTCTTCACTTTTCTAAATACTCATTACTTCTCAAAGCATACTCCTTAAAACTAAAATTCAACTTTTTTTCTTGCTTTACTTCTTCACTTTTCTAAATACTCATTACTTCTCAAAGCATACTCCTTAGAACTGAAATTCAACTTCTTTTCTTACTTTACTTCTTCACTTTTCTAAATACTCATTACTTCTCAAAGCATACTCCTTAAAATTTGAAATTCAACTTCTTTTCTTATTTAACTTCTTCACTTTTCTAAATACTCATTACTTCTCAAAGCATACTCCTTAAAACTGAAATTCTATCTTCTTTCACCACTTAACTTCTTCACTTTTCTAAATACTCATTACTTCTCAAAGCAAACTCCTTAAAACTGAAATTCAACTTCTTTTCTTACTTTACTTCTTCACTTTTCTAAATACTCATTACTTCTCAAAGCAAACTCCTTAAAAATGAAATTCAACTTCTTTTCTTACTTTACTTCTTCACTTTTCTAAATACTCATTACTTCTCAAAGCATACTCCTTAAAAATGAAATTCTATCTTCTTTTCTTACTTTAGTTCTTAACTTTTCTAAATACTCATTACTTCTCAAAGCATACTCCTTAAAAATGAAATTATATCTTATTTTCTTATTTAACTTCTTCACTTTTCTAAATACTCATTACTTCTCAAAGCATACTCCTTAAAAATGAAATTCAACTTCTTTTCTTACTTTAGTTCTTCACTTTTCTAAATACTCATTACTTCTCAAAGCATACTCCTTAGAACTGAAATTCTATCTTCTTTCACTACTTAACTTCTTCACTTTTCTAAATACTCATTACTTCTCAAAGCATACTCCTTAAAAATGAAATTATATCTTATTTTCTTACTTTACTTCTTCACTTTTCTAAATACTCATTACTTCTCAAAGCATACTCCTTAAAACTGAAATTCAACTTCTTTTCTTACTTTACTTCTTCACTTTTCTAAATACTCATTACTTCTCAAAGCATACTCCTTAAAACTGAAATTCAACTTCTTTTCTTACTTTAGTTCTTAACTTTTCTAAATACACATTACTTCTCAAAGCATACTCCTTAAAACTAAAATTCTATCTTCTTTTCTTATTCTACTTCTTCACTTTTCATAATACTCATTACTTCTCAAAGCATACTCCTTAAAACTGAAATTCAAATTCTTTTCTTACTTTACTTCTTCACTTTTCATAATACTTATTAATTCACAAAGCATACTCCTTAAAACTGAAATTCTATCTTATTTTCTTACTTTAGTTCTTCACTTTTCTAAATACTCATTACTTCTCAAAGCATACTCCTTAAAAATGAAATTCAACTTCTTTTCTTACTTTACTTCTTCACTTTTCTAAATACTCATTACTTCTCAAAGCATACTCCTTAAAACTGAAATTCTATCTTCTTTCACCACTTTAGTTCTTCACTTTTCTAAATACTCATTACTTCTCAAAGCATACTCCTTAAAAATGAAATTCTATCTTCTTTTCTTACTTTACTTCTTCACTTTTCTAAATACTCATTACTTCTCAAAGCATACTCCTTAAAACTGAAATTCAAATTTTTTTCTTATTCTACTTCTTCACTTTTCTAAATACTCATTACTTCTCAAAGCATACTCCTTAAAAATGAAATTCAACTTCTTTTCTTACTTTACTTCTTCACTTTTCTAAATACTCATTACTTCTCAAAGCATACTCCTTAAAACTGAAATTCTATCTTCTTTCACCACTTTACTTCTTCACTTTTCTAAATACTCATTACTTCTCAAAGCATACTCCTTAAAACTGAAATTCTATCTTTTTTCACCACTTTACTTCTTCACTTTTCTAAATACTTATTACTTCTCAAAGCATACTCCTTAAAAATGAAATTCTATCTTCTTTTCTTATTCTACTTCTTCACTTTTCATAATACTCATTACTTCTCAAAGCATACTCCTTAAAACTGAAATTCAAATTCTTTTCTTATTCTACTTCTTCACTTTTCATAATACTCATTACTTCTCAAAGCATACTCCTTAAAAATGAAATTATATCTTATTTTCTTATTTAACTTCTTCACTTTTCTAAATACTCATTACTTCTCAAAGCATACTCCTTAAAAATGAAATTCTATTTTCTTTTCTTACTTTACTTCTTCACTTTTCTAAATACTTATTACTTCTCAAAGCATACTCCTTAGAACTGAAATTCAACTTCTTTTCTTACTTTACTTCTTCACTTTTCTAAATACTCATTACTTCTCAAAGCATACTCCTTAAAATTTGAAATTCAACTTCTTTTCTTATTTAACTTCTTCACTTTTCTAAATACTCATTACTTCTCAAAGCATACTCCTTAAAAATGAAATTCAACTTCTTTTCTTACTTTACTTCTTCACTTTTCTAAATACTTATTACTTCTCAAAGCATACTCCTTAGAACTGAAATTCAACTTCTTTTCTTACTTTACTTCTTCACTTTTCTAAATACTCATTACTTCTCAAAGCATACTCCTTAAAACTGAAATTCTATCTTTTTTCACCACTTTACTTCTTCACTTTTCTAAATACTTATTACTTCTCAAAGCATACTCCTTAAAAATGAAATTCTATCTTCTTTTCTTATTCTACTTCTTCACTTTTCATAATACTCATTACTTCTCAAAGCATACTCCTTAAAACTGAAATTCAAATTCTTTTCTTATTCTACTTCTTCACTTTTCATAATACTCATTACTTCTCAAAGCATACTCCTTAAAAATGAAATTATATCTTATTTTCTTATTTAACTTCTTCACTTTTCTAAATACTCATTACTTCTCAAAGCATACTCCTTAAAAATGAAATTCTATCTTCTTTCACCACTTTACTTCTTCACTTTTCTAAATACTCATTACTTCTCAAAGCATACTCCTTAAAAATGAAATTCTATTTTCTTTTCTTACTTTACTTCTTCACTTTTCTAAATACTTATTACTTCTCAAAGCATACTCCTTAGAACTGAAATTCTATCTTCTTTCACCACTTTACTTCTTCACTTTTCTAAATACTCATTACTTCTCAAAGCATACTCCTTAAAACTAAAATTCAACTTCTTTTCTTGCTTTACTTCTTCACTTTTCTAAATACTCATTACTTCTCAAAGCATACTCCTTAAAACTGAAATTCAAATTTTTTTCTTATTCTACTTCTTCACTTTTCATAATACTCATTACTTCTCAAAGCATACTCCTTAAAAATGAAATTCAACTTCTTTTCTTACTTTACTTCTTCACTTTTCTAAATACTCATTACTTCTCAAAGCATACTCCTTAAAATTTGAAATTCAACTTCTTTTCTTATTTAACTTCTTCACTTTTCTAAATACTCATTACTTCTCAAAGCATACTCCTTAAAAATGAAATTCTATTTTCTTTTCTTACTTTACTTCTTCACTTTTCTAAATACTTATTACTTCTCAAAGCATACTCCTTAGAACTGAAATTCAACTTCTTTTCTTACTTTACTTCTTCACTTTTCTAAATACTCATTACTTCTCAAAGCATACTCCTTAAAATTTGAAATTCAACTTCTTTTCTTATTTAACTTCTTCACTTTTCTAAATACTCATTACTTCTCAAAGCATACTCCTTAAAAATGAAATTATATCTTATTTTCTTACTTAACTTCTTCACTTTTCTAAATACTTATTAATTCTCAAAGCATACTCCTTAAAAATGAAATTCAAATTCTTTTCTTACTTTAGTTCTTCACTTTTCTAAATACTCATTACTTCTCAAAGCATACTCCTTAAAACTAAAATTCAACTTTTTTTCTTGCTTTACTTCTTCACTTTTCTAAATACTCATTACTTCTCAAAGCATACTCCTTAGAACTGAAATTCAACTTCTTTTCTTACTTTACTTCTTCACTTTTCTAAATACTCATTACTTCTCAAAGCATACTCCTTAAAATTTGAAATTCAACTTCTTTTCTTATTTAACTTCTTCACTTTTCTAAATACTCATTACTTCTCAAAGCATACTCCTTAAAACTGAAATTCTATCTTCTTTCACCACTTAACTTCTTCACTTTTCTAAATACTCATTACTTCTCAAAGCAAACTCCTTAAAACTGAAATTCAACTTCTTTTCTTACTTTACTTCTTCACTTTTCTAAATACTCATTACTTCTCAAAGCAAACTCCTTAAAAATGAAATTCAACTTCTTTTCTTACTTTACTTCTTCACTTTTCTAAATACTCATTACTTCTCAAAGCATACTCCTTAAAAATGAAATTCAACTTCTTTTCTTACTTTAGTTCTTCACTTTTCTAAATACTCATTACTTCTCAAAGCATACTCCTTAAAAATGAAATTCTATCTTCTTTCACCACTTTACTTCTTCACTTTTCTAAATACTCATTACTTCTCAAAGCATACTCCTTAAAAATGAAATTCTATTTTCTTTTCTTACTTTACTTCTTCACTTTTCTAAATACTTATTACTTCTCAAAGCATACTCCTTAAAAATGAAATTCTATCTTCTTTTCTTATTCTACTTCTTCACTTTTCATAATACTCATTACTTCTCAAAGCATACTCCTTAGAACTGAAATTCTATCTTCTTTCACTACTTAACTTCTTCACTTTTCTAAATACTCATTACTTCTCAAAGCATACTCCTTAAAAATGAAATTCTATCTTATTTTCTTACTTTACTTCTTCACTTTTCTAAATACTCATTACTTCTCAAAGCATACTCCTTAAAACTGAAATTCAACTTCTTTTCTTACTTTACTTCTTCACTTTTCTAAATACTCATTACTTCTCAAAGCATACTCCTTAAAACTGAAATTCAACTTCTTTTCTTACTTTAGTTCTTAACTTTTCTAAATACACATTACTTCTCAAAGCATACTCCTTAAAACTAAAATTCTATCTTCTTTTCTTATTCTACTTCTTCACTTTTCATAATACTCATTACTTCTCAAAGCATACTCCTTAAAACTGAAATTCAAATTCTTTTCTTACTTTACTTCTTCACTTTTCATAATACTTATTAATTCACAAAGCATACTCCTTAAAACTGAAATTCTATCTTATTTTCTTACTTTAGTTCTTCACTTTTCTAAATACTCATTACTTCTCAAAGCATACTCCTTAAAAATGAAATTCAACTTCTTTTCTTACTTTACTTCTTCACTTTTCTAAATACTCATTACTTCTCAAAGCATACTCCTTAAAACTGAAATTCTATCTTCTTTCACCACTTTAGTTCTTCACTTTTCTAAATACTCATTACTTCTCAAAGCATACTCCTTAAAAATGAAATTCTATCTTCTTTTCTTACTTTACTTCTTCACTTTTCTAAATACTCATTACTTCTCAAAGCATACTCCTTAAAACTGAAATTCAAATTTTTTTCTTATTCTACTTCTTCACTTTTCATAATACTCATTACTTCTCAAAGCATACTCCTTAAAAATGAAATTCAACTTCTTTTCTTACTTTACTTCTTCACTTTTCTAAATACTCATTACTTCTCAAAGCATACTCCTTAAAACTGAAATTCTATCTTCTTTCACCACTTTACTTCTTCACTTTTCTAAATACTCATTACTTCTCAAAGCATACTCCTTAAAAATGAAATTCTATCTTCTTTTATTACTTTACTTCTTCACTTTTCTAAATACTTATTACTTCTCAAAGCATACTCCTTAAAATTTGAAATTCAACTTCTTTTCTTATTTAACTTCTTCACTTTTCTAAATACTCATTACTTCTCAAAGCATACTCCTTAAAAATGAAATTCTATTTTCTTTTCTTACTTTACTTCTTCACTTTTCTAAATACTCATTACTTCTCAAAGCATACTCCTTAAAAATGAAATTCTATTTTCTTTTCTTACTTTACTTCTTCACTTTTCTAAATACTCATTACTTCTCAAAGCATACTCCTTAAAACTGAAATTCTATCTTCTTTTCTTACTTTACTTCTTCACTTTTCTAAATACTCATTACTTCTCAAAGCATACTCCTTAGAACTGAAATTCAACTTCTTTTCTTATTTAACTTCTTCACTTTTCTAAATACTCATTACTTCTCAAAGCATACTCCTTAAAAATGAAATTATATCTTATTTTCTTACTTTACTTCTTCACTTTTCTAAATACTTATTAATTCTCAAAGCATACTCCTTAGAACTGAAATTCAACTTCTTTTCTTACTTTACTTCTTCACTTTTCTAAATACTCATTACTTCTCAAAGCATACTCCTTAAAACTGAAATTCAACTTCTTTTCTTATTCTACTTCTTCACTTTTCATAATACTCATTACTTCTCAAAGCATACTCCTTAAAAATGAAATTATATCTTCTTTTCTTATTCTACTTCTTCACTTTTCATAATACTCATTACTTCTCAAAGCATACTCCTTAAAACTGAAATTCAAATTCTTTTCTTATTCTACTTCTTCACTTTTCATAATACTCATTACTTCTCAAAGCATACTCCTTAAAAATGAAATTATATCTTATTTTCTTATTTAACTTCTTCACTTTTCTAAATACTCATTACTTCTCAAAGCATACTCCTTAAAACTAAAATTCAACTTCTTTTCTTGCTTTACTTCTTCACTTTTCTAAATACTTATTACTTCTCAAAGCATACTCCTTAAAACTGAAATTCAACTTCTTTTCTTACTTTACTTCTTCACTTTTCTAAATACTCATTACTTCTCAAAGCATACTCCTTAGAACTGAAATTCAACTTCTTTTCTTACTTTACTTCTTCACTTTTCTAAATACTCATTACTTCTCAAAGCATACTCCTTAAAATTTGAAATTCAACTTCTTTTCTTATTTAACTTCTTCACTTTTCTAAATACTCATTACTTCTCAAAGCATACTCCTTAAAACTGAAATTCTATTTTCTTTTCTTACTTTACTTCTTCACTTTTCTAAATACTTATTACTTCTCAAAGCATACTCCTTAGAACTGAAATTCAACTTCTTTTCTTACTTTACTTCTTCACTTTTCTAAATACTCATTACTTCTCAAAGCATACTCCTTAAAATTTGAAATTCAACTTCTTTTCTTATTTAACTTCTTCACTTTTCTAAATACTCATTACTTCTCAAAGCATACTCCTTAAAAATGAAATTATATCTTAATTTCTTACTTTACTTCTTCACTTTTCTAAATACTTATTACTTCTCAAAGCATACTCCTTAGAACTGAAATTCAACTTCTTTTCTTACTTTACTTCTTCACTTTTCTAAATACTCATTACTTCTCAAAGCATACTCCTTAAAACTGAAATTCTATCTTTTTTCACCACTTTACTTCTTCACTTTTCTAAATACTTATTACTTCTCAAAGCATACTCCTTAAAAATGAAATTCTATCTTCTTTTCTTATTCTACTTCTTCACTTTTCATAATACTCATTACTTCTCAAAGCATACTCCTTAAAACTGAAATTCAAATTCTTTTCTTATTCTACTTCTTCACTTTTCATAATACTCATTACTTCTCAAAGCATACTCCTTAAAAATGAAATTATATCTTATTTTCTTATTTAACTTCTTCACTTTTCTAAATACTTATTACTTCTCAAAGCATACTCCTTAAAACTAAAATTCAACTTCTTTTCTTGCTTTACTTCTTCACTTTTCTAAATACTTATTACTTCTCAAAGCATACTCCTTAAAACTGAAATTCTATCTTCTTTTCTTACTTTACTTCTTCACTTTTCTAAATACTCATTACTTCTCAAAGCATACTCCTTAAAACTGAAATTCTATCTTCTTTTCTTGCTTTACTTCTTCACTTTTCTAAATACTCATTACTTCTCAAAGCATACTCCTTAAAAATGAAATTCTATCTTCTTTTCTTACTTTACTTCTTCACTTTTCTAAATACTCATTACTTCTCAAAGCATACTCCTTAAAACTGAAATTCAAATTTTTTTCTTATTCTACTTCTTCACTTTTCATAATACTCATTACTTCTCAAAGCATACTCCTTAAAAATGAAATTCAACTTCTTTTCTTACTTTACTTCTTCACTTTTCTAAATACTCATTACTTCTCAAAGCATACTCCTTAAAACTGAAATTCAAATTTTTTTCTTATTCTACTTCTTCACTTTTCATAATACTCATTACTTCTCAAAGCATACTCCTTAAAAATGAAATTCAACTTCTTTTCTTACTTTACTTCTTCACTTTTCTAAATACTCATTACTTCTCAAAGCATACTCCTTAAAACTGAAATTCTATCTTCTTTCACCACTTTACTTCTTCACTTTTCTAAATACTCATTACTTCTCAAAGCATACTCCTTAAAAATGAAATTCTATCTTCTTTTATTACTTTACTTCTTCACTTTTCTAAATACTCATTACTTCTCAAAGCATACTCCTTAAAAATGAAATTCAACTTCTTTTCTTACTTTACTTCTTCACTTTTCTAAATACTCATTACTTCTCAAAGCATACTCCTTAAAACTGAAATTATATCTTATTTTCTTATTTAACTTCTTCACTTTTCTAAATACTCATTACTTCTCAAAGCATACTCCTTAAAAATGAAATTCAACTTCTTTTCTTACTTTAGTTCTTCACTTTTCTAAATACTCATTACTTCTCAAAGCATACTCCTTAAAAATGAAATTCTATCTTCTTTCACCACTTTACTTCTTCACTTTTCTAAATACTTATTACTTCTCAAAGCATACTCCTTAAAACTGAAATTCTATCTTCTTTTCTTACTTTACTTCTTCACTTTTCTAAATACTCATTACTTCTCAAAGCATACTCCTTAAAACTGAAATTCTATCTTCTTTTCTTACTTTACTTCTTCACTTTTCTAAATACTTATTAATTCTCAAAGCATACTCCTTAAAAATGAAATTCAACTTCTTTTCTTACTTTACTTCTTCACTTTTCTAAATACTCATTACTTCTAAAACATACTCCTTAGAACTGAAATTCAACTTCTTTTCTTACTTTACTTCTTCACTTTTCTAAATACTCATTACTTCTCAAAGCATACTCCTTAAAATTTGAAATTCAACTTCTTTTCTTATTTAACTTCTTCACTTTTCTAAATACTCATTACTTCTCAAAGCATACTCCTTAAAAATGAAATTCTATTTTCTTTTCTTACTTTACTTCTTCACTTTTCTAAATACTTATTACTTCTCAAAGCATACTCCTTAGAACTGAAATTCAACTTCTTTTCTTACTTTACTTCTTCACTTTTCTAAATACTCATTACTTCTCAAAGCATACTCCTTAAAATTTGAAATTCAACTTCTTTTCTTACTTTACTTCTTCACTTTTCTAAATACTCATTACTTCTCAAAGCAAACTCCTTAGAACTGAAATTCAACTTCTTTTCTTACTTTACTTCTTCACTTTTCTAAATACTCATTACTTCTCAAAGCATACTCCTTAAAACTGAAATTCTATCTTTTTTCACCACTTTACTTCTTCACTTTTCTAAATACTTATTACTTCTCAAAGCATACTCCTTAAAAATGAAATTCTATCTTCTTTTCTTATTCTACTTCTTCACTTTTCATAATACTCATTACTTCTCAAAGCATACTCCTTAAAACTGAAATTCAAATTCTTTTCTTATTCTACTTCTTCACTTTTCTAAATACTCATTACTTCTCAAAGCATACTCCTTAAAACTAAAATTCAACTTCTTTTCTTGCTTTACTTCTTCACTTTTCTAAATACTCATTACTTCTCAAAGCATACTCCTTAAAACTAAAATTCAACTTCTTTTCTTGCTTTACTTCTTCACTTTTCTAAATACTTATTACTTCTCAAAGCATACTCCTTAAAACTGAAATTCTATCTTCTTTTCTTACTTTACTTCTTCACTTTTCTAAATACTCATTACTTCTCAAAGCATACTCCTTAAAACTGAAATTCTATCTTCTTTTCTTACTTTACTTCTTCACTTTTCTAAATACTCATTACTTCTCAAAGCATACTCCTTAAAAATGAAATTCTATCTTCTTTTCTTACTTTACTTCTTCACTTTTCTAAATACTCATTACTTCTCAAAGCATACTCCTTAAAACTGAAATTCTATCTTCTTTTCTTACTTAACTTCTTCACTTTTCATAATACTCATTACTTCTCAAAGCATACTCCTTAAAAATGAAATTCAACTTCTTTTCTTACTTTACTTCTTCACTTTTCTAAATACTCATTACTTCTCAAAGCATACTCCTTAAAACTGAAATTCAAATTTTTTTCTTATTCTACTTCTTCACTTTTCATAATACTCATTACTTCTCAAAGCATACTCCTTAAAAATGAAATTCAACTTCTTTTCTTACTTTACTTCTTCACTTTTCTAAATACTCATTACTTCTCAAAGCATACTCCTTAAAACTGAAATTCTATCTTCTTTCACCACTTTACTTCTTCACTTTTCTAAATACTCATTACTTCTCAAAGCATACTCCTTAAAAATGAAATTCTATCTTCTTTTATTACTTTACTTCTTCACTTTTCTAAATACTTATTACTTCTCAAAGCATACTCCTTAAAATTTGAAATTCAACTTCTTTTCTTATTTAACTTCTTCACTTTTCTAAATACTCATTACTTCTCAAAGCATACTCCTTAAAAATGAAATTCTATTTTCTTTTCTTACTTTACTTCTTCACTTTTCTAAATACTTATTACTTCTCAAAGCATACTCCTTAGAACTGAAATTCAACTTCTTTTCTTACTTTACTTCTTCACTTTTCTAAATACTCATTACTTCTCAAAGCATACTCCTTAAAACTGAAATTCTATCTTCTTTTCTTACTTTACTTCTTCACTTTTCTAAATACTCATTACTTCTCAAAGCATACTCCTTAGAACTGAAATTCAACTTCTTTTCTTACTTTACTTCTTCACTTTTCTAAATACTCATTACTTCTCAAAGCATACTCCTTAGAACTGAAATTCAACTTCTTTTCTTATTTAACTTCTTCACTTTTCTAAATACTCATTACTTCTCAAAGCATACTCCTTAAAAATGAAATTATATCTTATTTTCTTACTTTACTTCTTCACTTTTCTAAATACTTATTAATTCTCAAAGCATACTCCTTAGAACTGAAATTCAACTTCTTTTCTTACTTTACTTCTTCACTTTTCTAAATACTCATTACTTCTCAAAGCATACTCCTTAAAAATGAAATTCTATCTTCTTTTCTTATTCTACTTCTTCACTTTTCATAATACTCATTACTTCTCAAAGCATACTCCTTAAAAATGAAATTATATCTTATTTTCTTATTTAACTTCTTCACTTTTCTAAATACTCATTACTTCTCAAAGCATACTCCTTAAAACTGAAATTCTATCTTCTTTTCTTACTTTACTTCTTCACTTTTCTAAATACTCATTACTTCTCAAAGCATACTCCTTAAAACTGAAATTCTATCTTCTTTTCTTACTTTACTTCTTCACTTTTCTAAATACTCATTACTTCTCAAAGCATACTCCTTAAAAATGAAATTCTATCTTCTTTTCTTACTTTACTTCTTCACTTTTCTAAATACTCATTACTTCTCAAAGCATACTCCTTAAAACTGAAATTCTATCTTCTTTTCTTACTTAACTTCTTCACTTTTCATAATACTCATTACTTCTCAAAGCATACTCCTTAAAAATGAAATTCAACTTCTTTTCTTACTTTACTTCTTCACTTTTCTAAATACTCATTACTTCTCAAAGCATACTCCTTAAAACTGAAATTCAAATTTTTTTCTTATTCTACTTCTTCACTTTTCTAAATACTCATTACTTCTCAAAGCATACTCCTTAAAAATGAAATTCAACTTCTTTTCTTACTTTACTTCTTCACTTTTCTAAATACTCATTACTTCTCAAAGCATACTCCTTAAAAATGAAATTCAACTTCTTTTCTTACTTTACTTCTTCACTTTTCTAAATACTCATTACTTCTCAAAGCATACTCCTTAAAACTGAAATTCTATCTTCTTTCACCACTTTACTTCTTCACTTTTCTAAATACTCATTACTTCTCAAAGCATACTCCTTAAAAATGAAATTCTATCTTCTTTTATTACTTTACTTCTTCACTTTTCTAAATACTTATTACTTCTCAAAGCATACTCCTTAAAATTTGAAATTCAACTTCTTTTCTTATTTAACTTCTTCACTTTTCTAAATACTCATTACTTCTCAAAGCATACTCCTTAAAAATGAAATTCTATTTTCTTTTCTTACTTTACTTCTTCACTTTTCTAAATACTTATTACTTCTCAAAGCATACTCCTTAGAACTGAAATTCAACTTCTTTTCTTACTTTACTTCTTCACTTTTCTAAATACTCATTACTTCTCAAAGCATACTCCTTAAAACTGAAATTCTATCTTCTTTTCTTACTTTACTTCTTCACTTTTCTAAATACTCATTACTTCTCAAAGCATACTCCTTAAAACTGAAATTCTATCTTCTTTTCTTACTTTACTTCTTCACTTTTCTAAATACTCATTACTTCTCAAAGCATACTCCTTAGAACTGAAATTCAACTTCTTTTCTTATTTAACTTCTTCACTTTTCTAAATACTCATTACTTCTCAAAGCATACTCCTTAAAAATGAAATTATATCTTATTTTCTTACTTTACTTCTTCACTTTTCTAAATACTTATTAATTCTCAAAGCATACTCCTTAGAACTGAAATTCAACTTCTTTTCTTATTTAACTTCTTCACTTTTCTAAATACTCATTACTTCTCAAAGCATACTCCTTAAAAATGAAATTCTATCTTCTTTTATTACTTTACTTCTTCACTTTTCTAAATACTTATTACTTCTCAAAGCATACTCCTTAAAATTTGAAATTCAACTTCTTTTCTTACTTTACTTCTTCACTTTTCTAAATACTCATTACTTCTCAAAGCATACTCCTTAAAACTAAAATTCAACTTCTTTTCTTGCTTTACTTCTTCACTTTTCTAAATACTTATTACTTCTCAAAGCATACTCCTTAAAACTGAAATTCTATCTTCTTTTCTTACTTTACTTCTTCACTTTTCTAAATACTCATTACTTCTCAAAGCATACTCCTTAAAACTGAAATTCTATCTTCTTTTCTTACTTTACTTCTTCACTTTTCAAAATACTTATTAATTCTCAAAGCATACTCCTTAAAACTGAAATTCAACTTCTTTTCTTACTTTACTTCTTCACTTTTCTAAATACTCATTACTTCTCAAAGCATACTCCTTAGAACTGAAATTCAACTTCTTTTCTTACTTTACTTCTTCACTTTTCTAAATACTCATTACTTCTCAAAGCATACTCCTTAAAAATGAAATTCTATCTTCTTTTCTTATTCTACTTCTTCACTTTTCTAAATACTCATTACTTCTCAAAGCATACTCCTTAAAACTGAAATTCTATCTTCTTTCACCACTTTACTTCTTCACTTTTCTAAATACTCATTACTTCTCAAAGCATACTCCTTAAAAATGAAATTCTATCTTCTTTTATTACTTTACTTCTTCACTTTTCTAAATACTTATTACTTCTCAAAGCATACTCCTTAAAATTTGAAATTCAACTTCTTTTCTTATTTAACTTCTTCACTTTTCTAAATACTCATTACTTCTCAAAGCATACTCCTTAAAACTGAAATTCAACTTCTTTTCTTACTTTACTTCTTCACTTTTCATAATACTTATTAATTCACAAAGCATACTCCTTAAAACTGAAATTCAAATTCTTTTCTTACTTTACTTCTTCACTTTTCATAATACTTATTAATTCACAAAGCATACTCCTTAAAACTGAAATTCTATCTTATTTTCTTGCTTTACTTCTTCACTTTTCTAAATACTCATTACTTCTCAAAGCATACTCCGTAAAACTGAAATTCAACTTCTTTTCTTACTTTACTTCTTCACTTTCTAAATACTTATTACTTCTCAAAGCATACTCCTTAGAACTGAAATTCTATCTTCTTTCACCACTTTACTTCTTCACTTTTCTAAATACTCATTACTTCTCAAAGCATACTCCTTAAAAATGAAATTCTATTTTCTTTTCTTATTCTACTTCTTCACTTTTCTAAATACTCATTACTTCTCAAAGCATACTCCTTAGAACTGAAATTCAACTTCTTTTCTTACTTTACTTCTTCACTTTTCTAAATACTCATTACTTCTCAAAGCATACTCCTTAAAAATGAAATTCAACTTCTTTTCTTGCTTTACTTCTTCACTTTTCTAAATACTTATTACTTCTCAAAGCATACACCTTAAAAATGAAATTATATCTTATTTTCTTATTTAACTTCTTCACTTTTCTAAATACTCATTACTTCTCAAAGCATACTCCTTAAAAATGAAATTCAACTTCTTTTCTTACTTTACTTCTTCACTTTTCTAAATACTCATTACTTCTCAAAGCATACTCCTTAAAACTGAAATTCTATCTTCTTTCACCACTTTAGTTCTTCACTTTTCTAAATACTCATTACTTCTCAAAGCATACTCCTTAAAAATGAAATTCTATCTTCTTTTCTTACTTTACTTCTTCACTTTTCTAAATACTCATTACTTCTCAAAGCATACTCCTTAAAACTGAAATTCAAATTTTTTTCTTATTCTACTTCTTCACTTTTCATAATACTCATTACTTCTCAAAGCATACTCCTTAAAAATGAAATTCAACTTCTTTTCTTACTTTACTTCTTCACTTTTCTAAATACTCATTACTTCTCAAAGCATACTCCTTAAAACTGAAATTCTATCTTCTTTCACCACTTTACTTCTTCACTTTTCTAAATACTCATTACTTCTCAAAGCATACTCCTTAAAAATGAAATTCTATCTTCTTTTATTACTTTACTTCTTCACTTTTCTAAATACTTATTACTTCTCAAAGCATACTCCTTAAAATTTGAAATTCAACTTCTTTTCTTATTTAACTTCTTCACTTTTCTAAATACTCATTACTTCTCAAAGCATACTCCTTAAAAATGAAATTCTATTTTCTTTTCTTACTTTACTTCTTCACTTTTCTAAATACTTATTACTTCTCAAAGCATACTCCTTAGAACTGAAATTCAACTTCTTTTCTTACTTTACTTCTTCACTTTTCTAAATACTCATTACTTCTCAAAGCATACTCCTTAAAACTGAAATTCTATCTTCTTTTCTTACTTTACTTCTTCACTTTTCTAAATACTCATTACTTCTCAAAGCATACTCCTTAAAAATGAAATTCTATTTTCTTTTCTTACTTTACTTCTTCACTTTTCAAAATACTTATTAATTCTCAAAGCATACTCCTTAAAACTGAAATTCAACTTCTTTTCTTACTTTACTTCTTCACTTTTCTAAATACTCATTACTTCTCAAAGCATACTCCTTAAAATTTGAAATTCAACTTCTTTTCTTATTTAACTTCTTCACTTTTCTAAATACTCATTACTTCTCAAAGCATACTCCTTAAAACTGAAATTCTATCTTTTTTCACCACTTTACTTCTTCACTTTTCTAAATACTTATTACTTCTCAAAGCATACTCCTTAAAAATGAAATTCTATCTTTTTTTCTTATTCTACTTCTTCACTTTTCATAATACTCATTACTTCTCAAAGCATACTCCTTAAAAATGAAATTCAACTTCTTTTCTTATTCTACTTCTTCACTTTTCATAATACTCATTACTTCTCAAAGCATACTCCTTAAAAATGAAATTATATCTTATTTTCTTATTTAACTTCTTCACTTTTCTAAATACTCATTACTTCTCAAAGCATACTCCTTAAAACTAAAATTCAACTTCTTTTCTTGCTTTACTTCTTCACTTTTCTAAATACTTATTACTTCTCAAAGCATACTCCTTAGAACTGAAATTCAACTTCTTTTCTTGCTTTACTTCTTCACTTTTCTAAATACTTATTACTTCTCAAAGCATACTCCTTAGAACTGAAATTCAACTTCTTTTCTTACTTTACTTCTTCACTTTTCTAAATACTTATTACTTCTCAAAGCATACTCCTTAAAACTGAAATTCAACTTCTTTTCTTACTTAACTTCTTCACTTTTCTAAATACTCATTACTTCTCAAAGCATACTCCTTAAAATTTGAAATTCAACTTCTTTTCTTATTTAACTTCTTCACTTTTCTAAATACTCATTACTTCTCAAAGCATACTCCTTAAAAATGAAATTCAACTTCTTTTCTTACTTTACTTCTTCACTTTTCTAAATACTTATTAATTCTCAAAGCATACTCCTTAGAACTGAAATTCAACTTCTTTTCTTACTTTACTTCTTCACTTTTCTAAATACTCATTACTTCTCAAAGCATACTCCTTAAAACTGAAATTCTATCTTTTTTCACCACTTTACTTCTTCACTTTTCTAAATACTTATTACTTCTCAAAGCATACTCCTTAAAAATGAAATTCTATCTTCTTTTCTTATTCTACTTCTTCACTTTTCATAATACTCATTACTTCTCAAAGCATACTCCTTAAAACTGAAATTCAAATTCTTTTCTTATTCTACTTCTTCACTTTTCATAATACTCATTACTTCTCAAAGCATACTCCTTAAAAATGAAATTATATCTTATTTTCTTATTTAACTTCTTCACTTTTCTAAATACTCATTACTTCTCAAAGCATACTCCTTAAAACTAAAATTCAACTTCTTTTCTTGCTTTACTTCTTCACTTTTCTAAATACTTATTACTTCTCAAAGCATACTCCTTAAAACTGAAATTCTATCTTCTTTCACCACTTTACTTCTTCACTTTTCTAAATACTCATTACTTCTCAAAGCATACTCCTTAAAAATGAAATTATATCTTATTTTCTTACTTAACTTCTTCACTTTTCTAAATACTTATTACTTCTCAAAGCATACTCCTTAAAAATGAAATTCTATTTTCTTTTCTTACTTTACTTCTTCACTTTTCTAAATACTTATTACTTCTCAAAGCATACTCCTTAGAACTGAAATTCAACTTCTTTTCTTACTTTACTTCTTCACTTTTCTAAATACTCATTACTTCTCAAAGCATACTCCTTAAAACTGAAATTCTATCTTCTTTTCTTACTTTACTTCTTCACTTTTCTAAATACTCATTACTTCTCAAAGCATACTCCTTAGAACTGAAATTCAACTTCTTTTCTTACTTTACTTCTTCACTTTTCTAAATACTCATTACTTCTCAAAGCATACTCCTTAAAATTTGAAATTCAACTTCTTTTCTTATTTAACTTCTTCACTTTTCTAAATACTCATTACTTCTCAAAGCATACTCCTTAAAAATGAAATTATATCTTATTTTCTTACTTTACTTCTTCACTTTTCTAAATACTTATTAATTCTCAAAGCATACTCCTTAGAACTGAAATTCAACTTCTTTTCTTACTTTACTTCTTCACTTTTCTAAATACTCATTACTTCTCAAAGCATACTCCTTAAAAATGAAATTCTATCTTCTTTTCTTATTCTACTTCTTCACTTTTCATAATACTCATTACTTCTCAAAGCATACTCCTTAAAAATGAAATTATATCTTATTTTCTTATTTAACTTCTTCACTTTTCTAAATACTCATTACTTCTCAAAGCATACTCCTTAAAACTAAAATTCAACTTCTTTTCTTGCTTTACTTCTTCACTTTTCTAAATACTTATTACTTCTCAAAGCATACTCCTTAAAACTGAAATTCTATCTTCTTTTCTTACTTTACTTCTTCACTTTTCTAAATACTCATTACTTCTCAAAGCATACTCCTTAAAACTGAAATTCTATCTTCTTTTCTTACTTTACTTCTTCACTTTTCTAAATACTTATTAATTCTCAAAGCATACTCCTTAAAACTGAAATTCAACTTCTTTTCTTACTTTACTTCTTCACTTTTCTAAATACTCATTACTTCTCAAAGCATACTCCTTAGAACTGAAATTCAACTTCTTTTCTTACTTTACTTCTTCACTTTTCTAAATACTCATTACTTCTCAAAGCATACTCCTTAAAAATGAAATTCTATCTTCTTTTCTTATTCTACTTCTTCACTTTTCTAAATACTCATTACTTCTCAAAGCATACTCCTTAAAACTGAAATTCTATCTTCTTTCACCACTTTACTTCTTCACTTTTCTAAATACTCATTACTTCTCAAAGCATACTCCTTAAAAATGAAATTCTATCTTCTTTTATTACTTTACTTCTTCACTTTTCTAAATACTTATTACTTCTCAAAGCATACTCCTTAAAATTTGAAATTCAACTTCTTTTCTTATTTAACTTCTTCACTTTTCTAAATACTCATTACTTCTCAAAGCATACTCCTTAAAACTGAAATTCAACTTCTTTTCTTACTTTACTTCTTCACTTTTCATAATACTTATTAATTCACAAAGCATACTCCTTAAAACTGAAATTCAAATTCTTTTCTTACTTTACTTCTTCACTTTTCTAAATACTTATTAATTCTCAAAGCATACTCCTTAAAACTGAAATTCAACTTCTTTTCTTACTTTACTTCTTCACTTTTCTAAATACTCATTACTTCTCAAAGCATACTCCTTAGAACTGAAATTCAACTTCTTTTCTTACTTTACTTCTTCACTTTTCTAAATACTCATTACTTCTCAAAGCATACTCCTTAAAAATGAAATTCTATCTTCTTTTCTTATTCTACTTCTTCACTTTTCTAAATACTCATTACTTCTCAAAGCATACTCCTTAAAACTGAAATTCTATCTTCTTTCACCACTTTACTTCTTCACTTTTCTAAATACTCATTACTTCTCAAAGCATACTCCTTAAAAATGAAATTCTATCTTCTTTTATTACTTTACTTCTTCACTTTTCTAAATACTCATTACTTCTCAAAGCATACTCCTTAAAAATGAAATTATATCTTATTTTCTTACTTTACTTCTTCACTTTTCTAAATACTTATTAATTCTCAAAGCATACTCCTTAAAAATGAAATTCTATCTTCTTTTATTACTTTACTTCTTCACTTTTCTAAATACTCATTACTTCTCAAAGCATACTCCTTAAAAATGAAATTATATCTTATTTTCTTACTTTACTTCTTCACTTTTCTAAATACTTATTAATTCTCAAAGCATACTCCTTAAAAATGAAATTCTATCTTCTTTTCTTATTCTACTTCTTCACTTTTCATAATACTCATTACTTCTCAAAGCATACTCCTTAAAACTGAAATTCAAATTCTTTTCTTATTCTACTTCTTCACTTTTCATAATACTCATTACTTCTCAAAGCATACTCCTTAAAAATGAAATTATATCTTATTTTCTTATTTAACTTCTTCACTTTTCTAAATACTCATTACTTCTCAAAGCATACTCCTTAAAACTAAAATTCAACTTCTTTTCTTGCTTTACTTCTTCACTTTTCTAAATACTTATTACTTCTCAAAGCATACTCCTTAAAACTGAAATTCTATCTTCTTTTCTTACTTTACTTCTTCACTTTTCTAAATACTCATTACTTCTCAAAGCATACTCCTTAAAACTGAAATTCTATCTTCTTTTCTTACTTTACTTCTTCACTTTTCTAAATACTCATTACTTCTCAAAGCATACTCCTTAAAAATGAAATTCTATCTTCTTTTCTTACTTTACTTCTTCACTTTTCTAAATACTCATTACTTCTCAAAGCATACTCCTTAAAACTGAAATTCAAATTTTTTTCTTATTCTACTTCTTCACTTTTCATAATACTCATTACTTCTCAAAGCATACTCCTTAAAAATGAAATTCAACTTCTTTTCTTACTTTACTTCTTCACTTTTCTAAATACTCATTACTTCTCAAAGCATACTCCTTAAAACTGAAATTCAAATTTTTTTCTTATTCTACTTCTTCACTTTTCATAATACTCATTACTTCTCAAAGCATACTCCTTAAAAATGAAATTCAACTTCTTTTCTTACTTTACTTCTTCACTTTTCTAAATACTTATTACTTCTCAAAGCATACTCCTTAGAACTGAAATTCAACTTCTTTTCTTACTTTACTTCTTCACTTTTCTAAATACTCATTACTTCTCAAAGCATACTCCTTAAAAATGAAATTATATCTTATTTTCTTACTTAACTTCTTCACTTTTCTAAATACTTATTACTTCTCAAAGCATACTCCTTAAAATTTGAAATTCAACTTCTTTTCTTATTTAACTTCTTCACTTTTCTAAATACTCATTACTTCTCAAAGCATACTCCTTAAAAATGAAATTCTATTTTCTTTTCTTACTTTACTTCTTCACTTTTCTAAATACTTATTACTTCTCAAAGCATACTCCTTAGAACTGAAATTCAACTTCTTTTCTTACTTTACTTCTTCACTTTTCTAAATACTCATTACTTCTCAAAGCATACTCCTTAAAACTGAAATTCTATCTTCTTTTCTTACTTTACTTCTTCACTTTTCTAAATACTTATTACTTCTCAAAGCATACTCCTTAAAAATGAAATTATATCTTATTTTCTTACTTTACTTCTTCACTTTTCTAAATACTTATTAATTCTCAAAGCATACTCCTTAGAACTGAAATTCAACTTCTTTTCTTACTTTACTTCTTCACTTTTCTAAATACTCATTACTTCTCAAAGCATACTCCTTAAAATTTGAAATTCAACTTCTTTTCTTATTTAACTTCTTCACTTTTCTAAATACTCATTACTTCTCAAAGCATACTCCTTAAAACTGAAATTCTATCTTCTTTTCTTACTTTACTTCTTCACTTTTCTAAATACTCATTACTTCTCAAAGCATACTCCTTAAAAATGAAATTCTATCTTCTTTTCTTACTTTACTTCTTCACTTTTCTAAATACTCATTACTTCTCAAAGCATACTCCTTAAAACTGAAATTCAAATTTTTTTCTTATTCTACTTCTTCACTTTTCATAATACTCATTACTTCTCAAAGCATACTCCTTAAAAATGAAATTCAACTTCTTTTCTTACTTTACTTCTTCACTTTTCTAAATACTCATTACTTCTCAAAGCATACTCCTTAAAACTGAAATTCAAATTTTTTTCTTATTCTACTTCTTCACTTTTCATAATACTCATTACTTCTCAAAGCATACTCCTTAAAAATGAAATTCAACTTCTTTTCTTACTTTACTTCTTCACTTTTCTAAATACTCATTACTTCTCAAAGCATACTCCTTAAAACTGAAATTCTATCTTCTTTTCTTACTTTACTTCTTCACTTTTCTAAATACTTATTAATTCTCAAAGCATACTCCTTAAAACTGAAATTCAACTTCTTTTCTTACTTTACTTCTTCACTTTTCTAAATACTCATTACTTCTCAAAGCATACTCCTTAGAACTGAAATTCAACTTCTTTTCTTACTTTACTTCTTCACTTTTCTAAATACTCATTACTTCTCAAAGCATACTCCTTAAAATTTGAAATTCAACTTCTTTTCTTATTTAACTTCTTCACTTTTCTAAATACTCATTACTTCTCAAAGCATACTCCTTAAAACTGAAATTCTATCTTCTTTTCTTACTTTACTTCTTCACTTTTCTAAATACTTATTACTTCTCAAAGCATACTCCTTAGAACTGAAATTCAACTTCTTTTCTTACTTTACTTCTTCACTTTTCTAAATACTCATTACTTCTCAAAGCATACTCCTTAAAATTTGAAATTCAACTTCTTTTCTTATTTAACTTCTTCACTTTTCTAAATACTCATTACTTCTCAAAGCATACTCCTTAAAAATGAAATTATATCTTATTTTCTTACTTTACTTCTTCACTTTTCTAAATACTTATTAATTCTCAAAGCATACTCCTTAGAACTGAAATTCAACTTCTTTTCTTACTTTACTTCTTCACTTTTCTAAATACTCATTACTTCTCAAAGCATACTCCTTAAAACTGAAATTCTATCTTTTTTCACCACTTTACTTCTTCACTTTTCTAAATACTTATTACTTCTCAAAGCATACTCCTTAAAAATGAAATTCCATCTTCTTTTCTTATTCTACTTCTTCACTTTTCATAATACTGATTACTTCTCAAAGCATACTCCTTAAAACTGAAATTCAAATTCTTTTCTTATTCTACTTCTTCACTTTTCATAATACTCATTACTTCTCAAAGCATACTCCTTAAAAATGAAATTATATCTTATTTTCTTATTTAACTTCTTCACTTTTCTAAATACTCATTACTTCTCAAAGCATACTCCTTAAAAATGAAATTATATCTTATTTTCTTACTTTACTTCTTCACTTTTCTAAATACTTATTAATTCTCAAAGCATACTCCTTAGAACTGAAATTCAACTTCTTTTCTTACTTTACTTCTTCACTTTTCTAAATACTCATTACTTCTCAAAGCATACTCCTTAAAACTGAAATTCTATCTTTTTTCACCACTTTACTTCTTCACTTTTCTAAATACTTATTACTTCTCAAAGCATACTCCTTAGAACTGAAATTCAACTTCTTTTCTTACTTTACTTCTTCACTTTTCTAAATACTCATTACTTCTCAAAGCATACTCCTTAAAACTGAAATTCAAATTCTTTTCTTATTCTACTTCTTCACTTTTCATAATACTCATTACTTCTCAAAGCATACTCCTTAAAAATGAAATTATATCTTATTTTCTTATTTAACTTCTTCACTTTTCTAAATACTCATTACTTCTCAAAGCATACTCCTTAAAACTAAAATTCAACTTCTTTTCTTACTTTACTTCTTCACTTTTCTAAATACTTATTAATTCTCAAAGCATACTCCTTAAAACTGAAATTCTATCTTCTTTTCTTACTTTACTTCTTCACTTTTCTAAATACTCATTACTTCTCAAAGCATACTCCTTAAAACTGAAATTCTATCTTCTTTTCTTACTTTACTTCTTCACTTTTCTAAATACTCATTACTTCTCAAAGCATACTCCTTAAAACTGAAATTCTATTTTCTTTTCTTACTTTACTTCTTCACTTTTCTAAATACTCATTACTTCTCAAAGCATACTCCTTAAAACTAAAATTCAACTTCTTTTCTTGCTTTACTTCTTCACTTTTCTAAATACTTATTACTTCTCAAAGCATACTCCTTAAAACTGAAATTCTATCTTCTTTTCTTACTTTACTTCTTCACTTTTCTAAATACTCATTACTTCTCAAAGCATACTCCTTAAAACTGAAATTCTATCTTCTTTTCTTATTCTACTTCTTCACTTTTCATAATACTCATTACTTCTCAAAGCATACTCCTTAAAACTGAAATTCAAATTCTTTTCTTATTCTACTTCTTCACTTTTCATAATACTCATTACTTCTCAAAGCATACTCCTTAAAAATGAAATTATATCTTATTTTCTTATTTAACTTCTTCACTTTTCTAAATACTCATTACTTCTCAAAGCATACTCCTTAAAACTAAAATTCAACTTCTTTTCTTACTTTACTTCTTCACTTTTCTAAATACTTATTAATTCTCAAAGCATACTCCTTAAAACTGAAATTCAACTTCTTTTCTTACTTTACTTCTTCACTTTTCTAAATACTCATTACTTCTCAAAGCATACTCCTTAGAACTGAAATTCAACTTCTTTTCTTACTTTACTTCTTCACTTTTCTAAATACTCATTACTTCTCAAAGCATACTCCTTAAAATTTGAAATTCAACTTCTTTTCTTATTTAACTTCTTCACTTTTCTAAATACTCATTACTTCTCAAAGCATACTCCTTAAAACTGAAATTCTATCTTCTTTTCTTACTTTACTTCTTCACTTTTCTAAATACTTATTACTTCTCAAAGCATACTCCTTAGAACTGAAATTCAACTTCTTTTCTTACTTTACTTCTTCACTTTTCTAAATACTCATTACTTCTCAAAGCATACTCCTTAAAATTTGAAATTCAACTTCTTTTCTTATTTAACTTCTTCACTTTTCTAAATACTCATTACTTCTCAAAGCATACTCCTTAAAAATGAAATTATATCTTATTTTCTTACTTTACTTCTTCACTTTTCTAAATACTTATTAATTCTCAAAGCATACTCCTTAGAACTAAAATTCAACTTCTTTTCTTGCTTTACTTCTTCACTTTTCTAAATACTTATTACTTCTCAAAGCATACTCCTTAAAACTGAAATTCTATCTTCTTTTCTTACTTTACTTCTTCACTTTTCTAAATACTCATTACTTCTCAAAGCATACTCCTTAAAAATGAAATTCTATTTTCTTTTCTTACTTTACTTCTTCACTTTTCTAAATACTTATTACTTCTCAAAGCATACTCCTTAGAACTGAAATTCAACTTCTTTTCTTACTTTACTTCTTCACTTTTCTAAATACTCATTACTTCTCAAAGCATACTCCTTAAAACTGAAATTCTATCTTCTTTTCTTATTCTACTTCTTCACTTTTCATAATACTCATTACTTCTCAAAGCATACTCCTTAAAAATGAAATTATATCTTATTTTCTTATTTAACTTCTTCACTTTTCTAAATACTCATTACTTCTCAAAGCATACTCCTTAAAACTAAAATTCAACTTCTTTTCTTGCTTTACTTCTTCACTTTTCTAAATACTTATTACTTCTCAAAGCATACTCCTTAAAACTGAAATTCTATCTTCTTTTCTTACTTTACTTCTTCACTTTTCTAAATACTCATTACTTCTCAAAGCATACTCCTTAAAACTGAAATTCTATCTTCTTTTCTTACTTTACTTCTTCACTTTTCTAAATACTTATTAATTCTCAAAGCATACTCCTTAAAACTGAAATTCAACTTCTTTTCTTACTTTACTTCTTCACTTTTCTAAATACTCATTACTTCTCAAAGCATACTCCTTAGAACTGAAATTCAACTTCTTTTCTTACTTTACTTCTTCACTTTTCTAAATACTAATTACTTCTCAAAGCATACTCCTTAAAATTTGAAATTCAACTTCTTTTCTTATTTAACTTCTTCACTTTTCTAAATACTCATTACTTCTCAAAGCATACTCCTTAAAAATGAAATTCTATTTTCTTTTCTTACTTTACTTCTTCACTTTTCTAAATACTTATTACTTCTCAAAGCATACTCCTTAGAACTGAAATTCAACTTCTTTTCTTACTTTACTTCTTCACTTTTCTAAATACTCATTACTTCTCAAAGCATACTCCTTAAAACTGAAATTCAAATTCTTTTTTCACCACTTTACTTCTTCACTTTTCTAAATACTTATTACTTCTCAAAGCATACTCC
>CAMPDV010004992.1:0-26459 GCA_946699065.1 Loxodes magnus
TGTTTTGAGAAGTAATAAGTATTTAGAAAAGTGATTAAGTAAAGTAAGAAAAGAAGGTAGAGTTTCAGTTTTAAGGAGTATGTTTTGAGAAGTAATTAGTATTTAGAGAAGTGATTAAGCAAAGTAAGAAAAGAAGGTAGAGTTTCAGTTTTGAAGGAGTATGTTTTGAGAAGTAATAAGTATTTAGAGAAGTGATTAAGTAAAGTAAGAAAAGAAGGTAGAGTTTCAGTTTTAAGGAGTATGCTTTGAGAATTAATAAGTAGTTAGTGATTAAGCAAAGTAAGAAAAGAAGGTAGAAATTTAGTTTTAAGGAGTATGTGAGAAGTAATAAGTATTTAGAAAAGTGAAGAAGTAAAGTAAGAAATGAATAGAGTTTCAGTTTTAAGGAGTATGTTTTGAGAAGTAATAAGTATTTAGAGAAGTGAAGAAGTAAAGTAAGAAAAGAAGGTAGAGTTTCAGTTTTAAGGAGTATGTTTTGAGAATTAATTAGTATTTAGAGAAGTGATTAAGAAAAGTAAGAAAAAAAGATAGAGTTTCAGTTTTAAGGAGTATGTTTTGAGAAGTAATTAGTATTTAGAGAAGTGATTAAGCAAAGTAAGAAAAGAAGGTAGAGTTTCAGTTTTGAAGAGAATGTTTTGAGAAGTAATAAGTATTTAGAAAAGTGAAGAAGTAAAGTAAGAAAAGAAGGTAGAGTTTCAGTTTTAAGGAGTATGCTTTGAGAAGTAATTAGTATTTAGAGAAGTGAAGAAGTAAAGTAAGAAAAGAAGGTAGAGTTTCAGTTTTAAGGAGTATGTTTTGAGAAGTAATTAGTATTTAGAAAAGTGAAGAAGTAAAGTAAGAAAAGAAGGTAGAGTTTCAGTTTTGAAGAGAATGTTTTGAGAAGTAATTATTATTTAGAGAAGTGATTAAGTAAAGTAAGAAAAGAAGGTAGAGTTTCAGTTTTAAGGAGTATGCTTTGAGAAGTAATTAGTATTTAGAGAAGTGATTAAGCAAAGTAAGAAAAGAAGGTAGAGTTTCAGTTTTAAGGAGTATGTTTTGAGAAGTAATAAGTATTTAGAAAAGTGAAGAAGTAAAGTAAGAAAAGAAGATAGAATTTCATTTTAGGGAGAATGTTTTGAGAAGTAATAAGTATTTAGAGAAGTGAAGAAGTAAAGTAAGAAAAGAAGGTAGAGTTTCAGTTTTAAGGAGTATGTTTTGAGAAGTAATAAGTATTAAGAGAAGTGAAGAAGTAAAGTAAGAAAAGAAGGTAGAGTTTCAGTTTTAAGGAGTATGCTTTGAGAATTAATAAGTAGTTAGAGAAGTGATTAAGCAAAGTAAGAAAAGAAGGTAGAAATTTAGTTTTAAGGAGTATGTTTTGAGAAGTAATAAGTATTTAGAAAAGTGAAGAAGTAAAGTAAGAAATGAAGGTAGAGTTTCAGTTTTAAGGAGTATGTTTTGAGAAGTAATTAGTATTTAGAGAAGTGAAGAAGTAAAGTAAGAAAAGAAGGTAGAGTTTCAGTTTTAAGGAGTATGTTTTGAGAAGTAATTAGTATTTAGAGAAGTGATTAAGAAAAGTAAGAAAAAAAGATAGAGTTTCAGTTTTAAGGAGTATGTTTTGAGAAGTAATTAGTATTTAGAGAAGTGATTAAGCAAAGTAAGAAAAGAAGGTAGAGTTTCAGTTTTGAAGAGAATGTTTTGAGAAGTAATAAGTATTTAGAAAAGTGAAGAAGTAAAGTAAGAAAAGAAGGTAGAGTTTCAGTTTTAAGGAGTATGCTTTGAGAAGTAATTATTATTTAGAGAAGTGAAGAAGTAAAGTAAGAAAAGAAGGTAGAGTTTCAGTTTTAAGGAGTATGTTTTGAGAAGTAATAAGTAGTTAGAGAAGTGAAGAAGTAAAGTAAGAAGAGAAGGTAGAATTTCAGTTTTAAGGAGTATGTTTTGAGAAGTAATAAGTATTTAGAAAAGTGAAGAAGTAAAGTAAGAAAAGAAGGTAGAGTTTCAGTTTTAAGGAGTATGTTTTGAGAAGTAATTAGTATTTAGAGAAGTGATTAAGTAAAGTAAGAAAAGAAGGTAGAGTTTCAGTTTTAAGGAGTATGTTTTGAGAAGTAATTAGTATTTAGAGAAGTGATTAAGTAAAGTAAGAAAAGAAGGTAGAGTTTCAGTTTTAAGGAGTATGCTTTGAGAAGTAATAAGTATTTAAAAAAGTGATTAAGCAAAGTAAGAAAAGAAGGTAGAGTTTCAGTTTTGAAGAGAATGTTTTGAGAAGTAATAAGTATTTAGAAAAGTGAAGAAGTAAAGTAAGAAAAGAAGGTAGAGTTTCAGTTTTGAAGAGAATGTTTTGAGAAGTAATAAGTATTTAGAAAAGTGAAGAAGTAAAGTAAGAAAAGAAGGTAGAGTTTCAGTTTTGAAGAGAATGTTTTGAGAAGTAATAAGTATTTAGAAAAGTGAAGAAGTAAAGTAAGAAAAGAAGGTAGAGTTTCAGTTTTAAGGAGTATGCTTTGAGAAGTAATTAGTATTTAGAGAAGTGATTAAGTAAAGTAAGAAAAGAAGGTAGAGTTTCAGTTTTAAGGAGTATGCTTTGAGAAGTAATAAGTAGTTAGAAAAGTGAAGAAGTAAAGTAAGAAAAGAAGGTAGAGTTTCAGTTTTAAGGAGTATGCTTTGAGAAGTAATTAGTATTTAGAGAAGTGATTAAGCAAAGTAAGAAAAGAAGGTAGAGTTTCAGTTTTAACGAGTATGCTTTGAGAAGTAATTATTATTTAGAGAAGTGATTAAGCAAAGTAAGAAAAGAAGGTAGAGTTTCAGTTTTGAAGAGAATGTTTTGAGAAGTAATAAGTATTTAGAAAAGTGAAGAAGTAAAGTAAGAAAAGAAGGTAGAGTTTCAGTTTTAAGGAGTATGCTTTGAGAAGTAATTAGTATTTAGAGAAGTGAAGAAGTAAAGTAAGAAAAGAAGGTAGAGTTTCAGTTTTGAAGAGAATGTTTTGAGAAGTAATAAGTATTTAGAAAAGTGAAGAAGTAAAGTAAGAAAAGAAGGTAGAGTTTCAGTTTTAAGGAGTATGTTTTGAGAAGTAATTAGTATTTAGAGAAGTGATTAAGTAAAGTAAGAAAAGAAGGTAGAGTTTCAGTTTTAAGGAGTATGCTTTGAGAAGTAATTAGTAGTTAGAAAAGTGAAGAAGTAAAGTAAGAAAAGAAGGTAGAGTTTCAGTTTTAAGGAGTATGCTTTGAGAAGTAATTAGTAGTTAGAAAAGTGAAGAAGTAAAGTAAGAAAAGAAGGTAGAGTTTCAGTTTTAAGGAGTATGCTTTGAGAAGTAATTAGTATTTAGAGAAGTGATTAAGCAAAGTAAGAAAAGAAGGTAGAGTTTCAGTTTTAAGGAGTATGTTTTGAGAAGTAATTAGTATTTAGAAAAGTGAAGAAGTAAAGTAAGAAAAGAAGGTAGAGTTTCAGTTTTAAGGAGTATGTTTTGAGAAGTAATAAGTATTTAGAAAAGTGAAGAAGTAAAGTAAGAAAAGAAGGTAGAGTTTCAGTTTTAAGGAGTATGTTTTGAGAAGTAATAAGTATTTAGAAAAGTGATTAAGCAAAGTAAGAAAAGAAGGTAGAGTTTCAGTTTTAAGGAGTATGTTTTGAGAAGTAATAAGTATTTAGAAAAGTGAAGAAGTAAAGTAAGAAAAGAAGGTAGAGTTTCAGTTTTGAAGAGAATGTTTTGAGAAGTAATAAGTATTTAGAAAAGTGAAGAAGTAAAGTAAGAAAAGAAGGTAGAGTTTCAGTTTTAAGGAGTATGCTTTGAGAAGTAATAAGTATTTAGAAAAGTGAAGAAGTAAAGTAAGAAAAGAAGGTAGAGTTTCAGTTTTAAGGAGTATGTTTTGAGAAGTAATTATTATTTAGAGAAGTGATTAAGCAAAGTAAGAAAAGAAGGTAGAGTTTCAGTTTTGAAGAGAATGTTTTGAGAAGTAATAAGTATTTAGAGAAGTGATTAAGCAAAGTAAGAAAAGAAGATAGAGTTTCAGTTTTAAGGAGTATGCTTTGAGAAGTATTAAGTATTTAGAAAAGTGAAGAAGTAAAGTAAGAAAAGAAGGTAGAGTTTCAGTTTTAAGGAGTATGTTTTGAGAAGTAATAAGTATTTAGAGAAGTGATTAAGTAAAGTAAGAAAAGAAGGTAGAGTTTCAGTTTTAAGGAGTATGTTTTGAGAAGTAATTAGTATTTAGAGAAGTGATTAAGTAAAGTAAGAAAAGAAGTTAGAGTTTCAGTTTTAAGGAGTATGCTTTGAGAAGTAATAAGTATTTAAAAAAGTGATTAAGCAAAGTAAGAAAAGAAGGTAGAGTTTCAGTTTTGAAGAGAATGTTTTGAGAAGTAATAAGTATTTAGAAAAGTGAAGAAGTAAAGTAAGAAAAGAAGGTAGAGTTTCAGTTTTGAAGAGAATGTTTTGAGAAGTAATAAGTATTTAGAAAAGTGAAGAAGTAAAGTAAGAAAAGAAGGTAGAGTTTCAGTTTTAAGGAGTATGCTTTGAGAAGTAATTAGTAGTTAGAAAAGTGAAGAAGTAAAGTAAGAAAAGAAGGTAGAGTTTCAGTTTTAAGGAGTATGCTTTGAGAAGTAATTAGTAGTTAGAAAAGTGAAGAAGTAAAGTAAGAAAAGAAGGTAGAGTTTCAGTTTTAAGGAGTATGCTTTGAGAAGTAATTAGTATTTAGAGAAGTGATTAAGCAAAGTAAGAAAAGAAGGTAGAGTTTCAGTTTTAAGGAGTATGTTTTGAGAAGTAATTAGTATTTAGAAAAGTGAAGAAGTAAAGTAAGAAAAGAAGGTAGAGTTTCAGTTTTAAGGAGTATGCTTTGAGAAGTAATTAGTAGTTAGAAAAGTGAAGAAGTAAAGTAAGAAAAGAAGGTAGAGTTTCAGTTTTAAGGAGTATGCTTTGAGAAGTAATTAGTATTTAGAGAAGTGATTAAGCAAAGTAAGAAAAGAAGGTAGAGTTTCAGTTTTAAGGAGTATGTTTTGAGAAGTAATTAGTATTTAGAAAAGTGAAGAAGTAAAGTAAGAAAAGAAGGTAGAGTTTCAGTTTTAACGAGTATGCTTTGAGAAGTAATAAGTATTTAGAAAAGTGAAGAAGTAAAGTAAGAAAAGAAGGTAGAGTTTCAGTTTTAAGGAGTATGCTTTGAGAAGTAATAAGTATTTAGAAAAGTGAAGAAGTAAAGTAAGAAAAGAAGGTAGAGTTTCAGTTTTAAGGAGTATGTTTTGAGAAGTAATTATTATTTAGAGAAGTGATTAAGCAAAGTAAGAAAAGAAGGTAGAGTTTCAGTTTTGAAGAGAATGTTTTGAGAAGTAATAAGTATTTAGAGAAGTGATTAAGCAAAGTAAGAAAAGAAGATAGAGTTTCAGTTTTAAGGAGTATGCTTTGAGAAGTATTAAGTATTTAGAAAAGTGAAGAAGTAAAGTAAGAAAAGAAGGTAGAGTTTCAGTTTTAAGGAGTATGTTTTGAGAAGTAATAAGTATTTAGAGAAGTGATTAAGTAAAGTAAGAAAAGAAGGTAGAGTTTCAGTTTTAAGGAGTATGTTTTGAGAAGTAATTAGTATTTAGAGAAGTGATTAAGTAAAGTAAGAAAAGAAGTTAGAGTTTCAGTTTTAAGGAGTATGCTTTGAGAAGTAATAAGTATTTAAAAAAGTGATTAAGCAAAGTAAGAAAAGAAGGTAGAGTTTCAGTTTTGAAGAGAATGTTTTGAGAAGTAATAAGTATTTAGAAAAGTGAAGAAGTAAAGTAAGAAAAGAAGGTAGAGTTTCAGTTTTGAAGAGAATGTTTTGAGAAGTAATAAGTATTTAGAAAAGTGAAGAAGTAAAGTAAGAAAAGAAGGTAGAGTTTCAGTTTTAAGGAGTATGCTTTGAGAAGTAATTAGTATTTAGAGAAGTGATTAAGTAAAGTAAGAAAAGAAGGTAGAGTTTCAGTTTTAAGGAGTATGCTTTGAGAAGTAATTAGTAGTTAGAAAAGTGAAGAAGTAAAGTAAGAAAAGAAGGTAGAGTTTCAGTTTTAAGGAGTATGCTTTGAGAAGTAATTAGTATTTAGAGAAGTGATTAAGCAAAGTAAGAAAAGAAGGTAGAGTTTCAGTTTTAAGGAGTATGTTTTGAGAAGTAATTAGTATTTAGAAAAGTGAAGAAGTAAAGTAAGAAAAGAAGGTAGAGTTTCAGTTTTAACGAGTATGCTTTGAGAAGTAATAAGTATTTAGAAAAGTGAAGAAGTAAAGTAAGAAAAGAAGATAGAGTTTCAGTTTTAAGGAGTATGCTTTGAGAAGTAATTAGTATTTAGAGAAGTGAAGAAGTAAAGTAAGAAAAGAAGGTAGAGTTTCAGTTTTAAGGAGTATGCTTTGAGAAGTAATAAGTATTTAGAAAAGTGAAGAAGTAAAGTAAGAAAAGAAGGTAGAGTTTCAGTTTTGAAGAGAATGTTTTGAGAAGTAATAAGTATTTAGAAAAGTGATTAAGTAAAGTAAGAAAAGAAGGTAGAGTTTCAGTTTTAAGGAGTATGTTTTGAGAAGTAATTAGTATTTAGAGAAGTGATTAAGTAAAGTAAGAAAAGAAGTTAGAGTTTCAGTTTTAAGGAGTATGCTTTGAGAAGTAATAAGTATTTAAAAAAGTGATTAAGCAAAGTAAGAAAAGAAGGTAGAGTTTCAGTTTTGAAGAGAATGTTTTGAGAAGTAATAAGTATTTAGAAAAGTGAAGAAGTAAAGTAAGAAAAGAAGGTAGAGTTTCAGTTTTAAGGAGTATGCTTTGAGAAGTAATTATTATTTAGAGAAGTGAAGAAGTAAAGTAAGAAAAGAAGGTAGAGTTTCAGTTTTAAGGAGTATGTTTTGAGAAGTAATAAGTAGTTAGAGAAGTGAAGAAGTAAAGTAAGAAGAGAAGGTAGAATTTCAGTTTTAAGGAGTATGTTTTGAGAAGTAATAAGTATTTAGAAAAGTGAAGAAGTAAAGTAAGAAAAGAAGGTAGAGTTTCAGTTTTAAGGAGTATGTTTTGAGAAGTAATTAGTATTTAGAGAAGTGATTAAGTAAAGTAAGAAAAGAAGGTAGAGTTTCAGTTTTAAGGAGTATGTTTTGAGAAGTAATTAGTATTTAGAGAAGTGATTAAGTAAAGTAAGAAAAGAAGGTAGAGTTTCAGTTTTAAGGAGTATGCTTTGAGAAGTAATAAGTATTTAAAAAAGTGATTAAGCAAAGTAAGAAAAGAAGGTAGAGTTTCAGTTTTGAAGAGAATGTTTTGAGAAGTAATAAGTATTTAGAAAAGTGAAGAAGTAAAGTAAGAAAAGAAGGTAGAGTTTCAGTTTTGAAGAGAATGTTTTGAGAAGTAATAAGTATTTAGAAAAGTGAAGAAGTAAAGTAAGAAAAGAAGGTAGAGTTTCAGTTTTGAAGAGAATGTTTTGAGAAGTAATAAGTATTTAGAAAAGTGAAGAAGTAAAGTAAGAAAAGAAGGTAGAGTTTCAGTTTTAAGGAGTATGCTTTGAGAAGTAATTAGTATTTAGAGAAGTGATTAAGTAAAGTAAGAAAAGAAGGTAGAGTTTCAGTTTTAAGGAGTATGCTTTGAGAAGTAATTAGTAGTTAGAAAAGTGAAGAAGTAAAGTAAGAAAAGAAGGTAGAGTTTCAGTTTTAAGGAGTATGCTTTGAGAAGTAATTAGTATTTAGAGAAGTGATTAAGCAAAGTAAGAAAAGAAGGTAGAGTTTCAGTTTTAACGAGTATGCTTTGAGAAGTAATTATTATTTAGAGAAGTGATTAAGCAAAGTAAGAAAAGAAGGTAGAGTTTCAGTTTTGAAGAGAATGTTTTGAGAAGTAATAAGTATTTAGAAAAGTGAAGAAGTAAAGTAAGAAAAGAAGGTAGAGTTTCAGTTTTAAGGAGTATGCTTTGAGAAGTAATTAGTATTTAGAGAAGTGAAGAAGTAAAGTAAGAAAAGAAGGTAGAGTTTCAGTTTTGAAGAGAATGTTTTGAGAAGTAATAAGTATTTAGAAAAGTGAAGAAGTAAAGTAAGAAAAGAAGGTAGAGTTTCAGTTTTAAGGAGTATGTTTTGAGAAGTAATTAGTATTTAGAGAAGTGATTAAGTAAAGTAAGAAAAGAAGGTAGAGTTTCAGTTTTAAGGAGTATGCTTTGAGAAGTAATTAGTAGTTAGAAAAGTGAAGAAGTAAAGTAAGAAAAGAAGGTAGAGTTTCAGTTTTAAGGAGTATGCTTTGAGAAGTAATTAGTAGTTAGAAAAGTGAAGAAGTAAAGTAAGAAAAGAAGGTAGAGTTTCAGTTTTAAGGAGTATGCTTTGAGAAGTAATTAGTATTTAGAGAAGTGATTAAGCAAAGTAAGAAAAGAAGGTAGAGTTTCAGTTTTAAGGAGTATGTTTTGAGAAGTAATTAGTATTTAGAAAAGTGAAGAAGTAAAGTAAGAAAAGAAGGTAGAGTTTCAGTTTTAAGGAGTATGTTTTGAGAAGTAATAAGTATTTAGAAAAGTGAAGAAGTAAAGTAAGAAAAGAAGGTAGAGTTTCAGTTTTAAGGAGTATGTTTTGAGAAGTAATAAGTATTTAGAAAAGTGATTAAGCAAAGTAAGAAAAGAAGGTAGAGTTTCAGTTTTAAGGAGTATGTTTTGAGAAGTAATAAGTATTTAGAAAAGTGAAGAAGTAAAGTAAGAAAAGAAGGTAGAGTTTCAGTTTTGAAGAGAATGTTTTGAGAAGTAATAAGTATTTAGAAAAGTGAAGAAGTAAAGTAAGAAAAGAAGGTAGAGTTTCAGTTTTAAGGAGTATGCTTTGAGAAGTAATAAGTATTTAGAAAAGTGAAGAAGTAAAGTAAGAAAAGAAGGTAGAGTTTCAGTTTTAAGGAGTATGTTTTGAGAAGTAATTATTATTTAGAGAAGTGATTAAGCAAAGTAAGAAAAGAAGGTAGAGTTTCAGTTTTGAAGAGAATGTTTTGAGAAGTAATAAGTATTTAGAGAAGTGATTAAGCAAAGTAAGAAAAGAAGATAGAGTTTCAGTTTTAAGGAGTATGCTTTGAGAAGTATTAAGTATTTAGAAAAGTGAAGAAGTAAAGTAAGAAAAGAAGGTAGAGTTTCAGTTTTAAGGAGTATGTTTTGAGAAGTAATAAGTATTTAGAGAAGTGATTAAGTAAAGTAAGAAAAGAAGGTAGAGTTTCAGTTTTAAGGAGTATGTTTTGAGAAGTAATTAGTATTTAGAGAAGTGATTAAGTAAAGTAAGAAAAGAAGTTAGAGTTTCAGTTTTAAGGAGTATGCTTTGAGAAGTAATAAGTATTTAAAAAAGTGATTAAGCAAAGTAAGAAAAGAAGGTAGAGTTTCAGTTTTGAAGAGAATGTTTTGAGAAGTAATAAGTATTTAGAAAAGTGAAGAAGTAAAGTAAGAAAAGAAGGTAGAGTTTCAGTTTTAAGGAGTATGCTTTGAGAAGTAATTATTATTTAGAGAAGTGAAGAAGTAAAGTAAGAAAAGAAGGTAGAGTTTCAGTTTTAAGGAGTATGTTTTGAGAAGTAATAAGTAGTTAGAGAAGTGAAGAAGTAAAGTAAGAAGAGAAGGTAGAATTTCAGTTTTAAGGAGTATGTTTTGAGAAGTAATAAGTATTTAGAAAAGTGAAGAAGTAAAGTAAGAAAAGAAGGTAGAGTTTCAGTTTTAAGGAGTATGTTTTGAGAAGTAATTAGTATTTAGAGAAGTGATTAAGTAAAGTAAGAAAAGAAGGTAGAGTTTCAGTTTTAAGGAGTATGTTTTGAGAAGTAATTAGTATTTAGAGAAGTGATTAAGTAAAGTAAGAAAAGAAGGTAGAGTTTCAGTTTTAAGGAGTATGCTTTGAGAAGTAATAAGTATTTAAAAAAGTGATTAAGCAAAGTAAGAAAAGAAGGTAGAGTTTCAGTTTTGAAGAGAATGTTTTGAGAAGTAATAAGTATTTAGAAAAGTGAAGAAGTAAAGTAAGAAAAGAAGGTAGAGTTTCAGTTTTGAAGAGAATGTTTTGAGAAGTAATAAGTATTTAGAAAAGTGAAGAAGTAAAGTAAGAAAAGAAGGTAGAGTTTCAGTTTTAAGGAGTATGCTTTGAGAAGTAATAAGTAGTTAGAAAAGTGAAGAAGTAAAGTAAGAAAAGAAGGTAGAGTTTCAGTTTTAAGGAGTATGCTTTGAGAAGTAATTAGTATTTAGAGAAGTGATTAAGCAAAGTAAGAAAAGAAGGTAGAGTTTCAGTTTTAAGGAGTATGTTTTGAGAAGTAATTAGTATTTAGAAAAGTGAAGAAGTAAAGTAAGAAAAGAAGGTAGAGTTTCAGTTTTAACGAGTATGCTTTGAGAAGTAATAAGTATTTAGAAAAGTGAAGAAGTAAAGTAAGAAAAGAAGATAGAGTTTCAGTTTTAAGGAGTATGCTTTGAGAAGTAATTAGTATTTAGAGAAGTGAAGAAGTAAAGTAAGAAAAGAAGGTAGAGTTTCAGTTTTAAGGAGTATGCTTTGAGAAGTAATAAGTATTTAGAAAAGTGAAGAAGTAAAGTAAGAAAAGAAGGTAGAGTTTCAGTTTTGAAGAGAATGTTTTGAGAAGTAATAAGTATTTAGAAAAGTGATTAAGTAAAGTAAGAAAAGAAGGTAGAGTTTCAGTTTTAAGGAGTATGTTTTGAGAAGTAATTAGTATTTAGAGAAGTGATTAAGTAAAGTAAGAAAAGAAGTTAGAGTTTCAGTTTTAAGGAGTATGCTTTGAGAAGTAATAAGTATTTAAAAAAGTGATTAAGCAAAGTAAGAAAAGAAGGTAGAGTTTCAGTTTTGAAGAGAATGTTTTGAGAAGTAATAAGTATTTAGAAAAGTGAAGAAGTAAAGTAAGAAAAGAAGGTAGAGTTTCAGTTTTAAGGAGTATGCTTTGAGAAGTAATTATTATTTAGAGAAGTGAAGAAGTAAAGTAAGAAAAGAAGGTAGAGTTTCAGTTTTAAGGAGTATGTTTTGAGAAGTAATAAGTAGTTAGAGAAGTGAAGAAGTAAAGTAAGAAGAGAAGGTAGAATTTCAGTTTTAAGGAGTATGTTTTGAGAAGTAATAAGTATTTAGAAAAGTGAAGAAGTAAAGTAAGAAAAGAAGGTAGAGTTTCAGTTTTAAGGAGTATGCTTTGAGAAGTAATTAGTATTTAGAGAAGTGAAGAAGTAAAGTAAGAAAAGAAGGTAGAGTTTCAGTTTTGAAGAGAATGTTTTGAGAAGTAATAAGTATTTAGAAAAGTGAAGAAGTAAAGTAAGAAAAGAAGGTAGAGTTTCAGTTTTAAGGAGTATGTTTTGAGAAGTAATTAGTATTTAGAGAAGTGATTAAGTAAAGTAAGAAAAGAAGGTAGAGTTTCAGTTTTAAGGAGTATGCTTTGAGAAGTAATTAGTAGTTAGAAAAGTGAAGAAGTAAAGTAAGAAAAGAAGGTAGAGTTTCAGTTTTAAGGAGTATGCTTTGAGAAGTAATTAGTAGTTAGAAAAGTGAAGAAGTAAAGTAAGAAAAGAAGGTAGAGTTTCAGTTTTAAGGAGTATGCTTTGAGAAGTAATTAGTATTTAGAGAAGTGATTAAGCAAAGTAAGAAAAGAAGGTAGAGTTTCAGTTTTAAGGAGTATGTTTTGAGAAGTAATTAGTATTTAGAAAAGTGAAGAAGTAAAGTAAGAAAAGAAGGTAGAGTTTCAGTTTTAAGGAGTATGTTTTGAGAAGTAATAAGTATTTAGAAAAGTGAAGAAGTAAAGTAAGAAAAGAAGGTAGAGTTTCAGTTTTAAGGAGTATGTTTTGAGAAGTAATAAGTATTTAGAAAAGTGATTAAGCAAAGTAAGAAAAGAAGGTAGAGTTTCAGTTTTAAGGAGTATGTTTTGAGAAGTAATAAGTATTTAGAAAAGTGAAGAAGTAAAGTAAGAAAAGAAGGTAGAGTTTCAGTTTTGAAGAGAATGTTTTGAGAAGTAATAAGTATTTAGAAAAGTGAAGAAGTAAAGTAAGAAAAGAAGGTAGAGTTTCAGTTTTAAGGAGTATGCTTTGAGAAGTAATAAGTATTTAGAAAAGTGAAGAAGTAAAGTAAGAAAAGAAGGTAGAGTTTCAGTTTTAAGGAGTATGTTTTGAGAAGTAATTATTATTTAGAGAAGTGATTAAGCAAAGTAAGAAAAGAAGGTAGAGTTTCAGTTTTGAAGAGAATGTTTTGAGAAGTAATAAGTATTTAGAGAAGTGATTAAGCAAAGTAAGAAAAGAAGATAGAGTTTCAGTTTTAAGGAGTATGCTTTGAGAAGTATTAAGTATTTAGAAAAGTGAAGAAGTAAAGTAAGAAAAGAAGGTAGAGTTTCAGTTTTAAGGAGTATGTTTTGAGAAGTAATAAGTATTTAGAGAAGTGATTAAGTAAAGTAAGAAAAGAAGGTAGAGTTTCAGTTTTAAGGAGTATGTTTTGAGAAGTAATTAGTATTTAGAGAAGTGATTAAGTAAAGTAAGAAAAGAAGTTAGAGTTTCAGTTTTAAGGAGTATGCTTTGAGAAGTAATAAGTATTTAAAAAAGTGATTAAGCAAAGTAAGAAAAGAAGGTAGAGTTTCAGTTTTGAAGAGAATGTTTTGAGAAGTAATAAGTATTTAGAAAAGTGAAGAAGTAAAGTAAGAAAAGAAGGTAGAGTTTCAGTTTTAAGGAGTATGCTTTGAGAAGTAATTAGTAGTTAGAAAAGTGAAGAAGTAAAGTAAGAAAAGAAGGTAGAGTTTCAGTTTTAAGGAGTATGCTTTGAGAAGTAATTAGTATTTAGAGAAGTGATTAAGCAAAGTAAGAAAAGAAGGTAGAGTTTCAGTTTTAAGGAGTATGTTTTGAGAAGTAATTAGTATTTAGAAAAGTGAAGAAGTAAAGTAAGAAAAGAAGGTAGAGTTTCAGTTTTAACGAGTATGCTTTGAGAAGTAATAAGTATTTAGAAAAGTGAAGAAGTAAAGTAAGAAAAGAAGATAGAGTTTCAGTTTTAAGGAGTATGCTTTGAGAAGTAATTAGTATTTAGAGAAGTGAAGAAGTAAAGTAAGAAAAGAAGGTAGAGTTTCAGTTTTAACGAGTATGCTTTGAGAAGTAATAAGTATTTAGAAAAGTGATTAAGTAAAGTAAGAAAAGAAGGTAGAGTTTCAGTTTTAAGGAGTATGCTTTGAGAAGTAATAAGTATTTAGAAAAGTGATTAAGTAAAGTAAGAAAAGAAGGTAGAGTTTCAGTTTTAAGGAGTATGCTTTGAGAAGTAATAAGTAGTTAGAAAAGTGAAGAAGTAAAGTAAGAAAAGAAGGTAGAGTTTCAGTTTTAAGGAGTATGCTTTGAGAAGTAATAAGTATTTAGAAAAGTGAAGAAGTAAAGTAAGAAAAGAAGGTAGAGTTTCAGTTTTAAGGAGTATGCTTTGAGAAGTAATTAGTATTTAGAGAAGTGATTAAGTAAAGTAAGAAAAGAAGGTAGAGTTTCAGTTTTAAGGAGTATGCTTTGAGAAGTAATAAGTATTTAAAAAAGTGATTAAGCAAAGTAAGAAAAGAAGGTAGAGTTTCAGTTTTGAAGAGAATGTTTTGAGAAGTAATAAGTATTTAGAAAAGTGAAGAAGTAAAGTAAGAAAAGAAGGTAGAGTTTCAGTTTTGAAGAGAATGTTTTGAGAAGTAATAAGTATTTAGAAAAGTGATTAAGTAAAGTAAGAAAAGAAGGTAGAGTTTCAGTTTTAAGGAGTATGCTTTGAGAAGTAATTAGTATTTAGAGAAGTGATTAAGTAAAGTAAGAAAAGAAGGTAGAGTTTCAGTTTTAAGGAATATGCTTTGAGAAGTAATTAGTAGTTAGAAAAGTGAAGAAGTAAAGTAAGAAAAGAAGGTAGAGTTTCAGTTTTAAGGAGTATGCTTTGAGAAGTAATAAGTATTTAGAAAAGTGAAGAAGTAAAGTAAGAAAAGAAGGTAGAGTTTCAGTTTTAAGGAGTATGCTTTGAGAAGTAATTAGTATTTAGAGAAGTGATTAAGCAAAGTAAGAAAAGAAGGTAGAGTTTCAGTTTTAACGAGTATGCTTTGAGAAGTAATTATTATTTAGAGAAGTGATTAAGCAAAGTAAGAAAAGAAGGTAGAGTTTCAGTTTTAAGGAGTATGTTTTGAGAAGTAATAAGTATTTAGAAAAGTGAAGAAGTAAAGTAAGAAAAGAAGGTAGAGTTTCAGTTTTAAGGAGTATGTTTTGAGAAGTAATTAGTATTTAGAGAAGTGATTAAGCAAAGTAAGAAAAGAAGGTAGAGTTTCAGTTTTAAGGAGTATGCTTTGAGAAGTAATAAGTAGTTAGAAAAGTGAAGAAGTAAAGTAAGAAAAGAAGGTAGAGTTTCAGTTTTAAGGAGTATGCTTTGAGAAGTAATAAGTATTTAGAAAAGTGAAGAAGTAAAGTAAGAAAAGAAGGTAGAGTTTCAGTTTTAAGGAGTATGTTTTGAGAAGTAATTAGTATTTAGAAAAGTGATTAAGTAAAGTAAGAAAAGAAGGTAGAGTTTCAGTTTTAAGGAGTACGTTTTGAGAAGTAATTAGTATTTAGAGAAGTGATTAAGCAAAGTAAGAAGAGAAGGTAGAGTTTCAGTTTTAAGGAGTATGTTTTGAGAAGTAATTAGTATTTAGAGAAGTGATTAAGTAAAGTAAGAAAATAAGGTAGAGTTTCAGTTTTAAGGAGTATGCTTTGAGAAGTAATAAGTAGTTAGAAAAGTGAAGAAGTAAAGTAAGAAAAGAAGGTAGAGTTTCAGTTTTAAGGAGTATGCTTTGAGAAGTAATAAGTATTTAGAAAAGTGAAGAAGTAAAGTAAGAAAAGAAGGTAGAGTTTCAGTTTTAAGGAGTATGCTTTGAGAAGTAATAAGTAGTTAGAAAAGTGATTAAGTAAAGTAAGAAAAGAAGGTAGAGTTTCAGTTTTAAGGAGTATGCTTTGAGAAGTAATTAGTATTTAGAGAAGTGATTAAGCAAAGTAAGAAAAGAAGGTAGAGTTTCAGTTTTAAGGAGTATGCTTTGAGAAGTAATAAGTATTTAGAAAAGTGAAGAAGTAAAGTAAGAAAAGAAGGTAGAGTTTCAGTTTTAAGGAGTATGTTTTGAGAAGTAATTAGTATTTAGAGAAGTGATTAAGCAAAGTAAGAAAAGAAGGTAGAGTTTCAGTTTTAAGGAGTATGCTTTGAGAAGTAATAAGTAGTTAGAAAAGTGAAGAAGTAAAGTAAGAAAAGAAGGTAGAGTTTCAGTTTTAAGGAGTATGCTTTGAGAAGTAATAAGTAGTTAGAAAAGTGAAGAAGTAAAGTAAGAAAAGAAGGTAGAGTTTCAGTTTTAAGGAGTATGCTTTGAGAAGTAATAAGTAGTTAGAAAAGTGATTAAGTAAAGTAAGAAAAGAAGGTAGAGTTTCAGTTTTAAGGAGTATGTTTTGAGAAGTAATAAGTAGTTAGAAAAGTGATTAAGTAAAGTAAGAAAAGAAGGTAGAGTTTCAGTTTTAAGGAGTATGCTTTGAGAAGTAATTAGTATTTAGAGAAGTGATTAAGCAAAGTAAGAAAAGAAGGTAGAGTTTCAGTTTTAAGGAGTATGTTTTGAGAAGTAATAAGTATTTAGAAAAGTGATTAAGCAAAGTAAGAAAAGAAGGTAGAGTTTCAGTTTTAAGGAGTATGTTTTTAGAAGTAATTAGTATTTAGAGAAGTGATTAAGCAAAGTAAGAAAAGAAGGTAGAGTTTCAGTTTTAAGGAGTATGCTTTGAGAAGTAATAAGTAGTTAGAAAAGTGAAGAAGTAAAGTAAGAAAAGAAGGTAGAGTTTCTGTTTTAAGGAGTATGCTTTGAGAAGTAATAAGTAGTTAGAAAAGTGAAGAAGTAAAGTAAGAAAAGAAGGTAGAGTTTCAGTTTTAAGGAGTATGCTTTGAGAAGTAATTAGTATTTAGAGAAGTGATTAAGCAAAGTAAGAAAAGAAGGTAGAGTTTCAGTTTTAAGGAGTATGCTTTGAGAAGTAATAAGTAGTTAGAAAAGTGAAGAAGTAAAGTAAGAAAAGAAGGTAGAGTTTCTGTTTTAAGGAGTATGCTTTGAGAAGTAATAAGTAGTTAGAAAAGTGAAGAAGTAAAGTAAGAAAAGAAGGTAGAGTTTCAGTTTTAAGGAGTATGCTTTGAGAAGTAATAAGTATTTAGAAAAGTGAAGAAGTAAAGTAAGAAAAGAAGGTAGAGTTTCAGTTTTAAGGAGTATGCTTTGAGAAGTAATAAGTAGTTAGAAAAGTGATTAAGCAAAGTAAGAAAAGAAGGTAGAGTTTCAGTTTTGAAGAGAATGTTTTGAGAAGTAATAAGTATTTAGAAAAGTGATTAAGTAAAGTAAGAAAAGAAGGTAGAGTTTCAGTTTTGAAGAGAATGTTTTGAGAAGTAATTAGTATTTAGAAAAGTTAAGAAGTAAAGTAAGAAAAGAAGGTAGAGTTTCAGTTTTAAGGAGTATGCTTTGAGAAGTAATTAGTATTTAGAAAAGTGAAGAAGTAAAGTAAGAAAAGAAGGTAGAGTTTCAGTTTTAAGGAGTATGCTTTGAGAAGTAATAAGTAGTTAGAAAAGTGAAGAAGTAAAGTAAGAAAAGAAGGTAGAGTTTCAGTTTTAAGGAGTATGCTTTGAGAAGTAATAAGTAGTTAGAAAAGTGATTAAGTAAAGTAAGAAAAGAAGGTAGAGTTTCAGTTTTAAGGAGTATGCTTTGAGAAGTAATTAGTATTTAGAGAAGTGATTAAGCAAAGTAAGAAAAGAAGGTAGAGTTTCAGTTTTAAGGAGTATGCTTTGAGAAGTAATAAGTATTTAGAAAAGTGAAGAAGTAAAGTAAGAAAAGAAGGTAGAGTTTCAGTTTTAAGGAGTATGTTTTGAGAAGTAATTAGTATTTAGAGAAGTGATTAAGCAAAGTAAGAAAAGAAGGTAGAGTTTCAGTTTTAAGGAGTATGCTTTGAGAAGTAATAAGTAGTTAGAAAAGTGAAGAAGTAAAGTAAGAAAAGAAGGTAGAGTTTCAGTTTTAAGGAGTATGCTTTGAGAAGTAATAAGTATTTAGAAAAGTGAAGAAGTAAAGTAAGAAAAGAAGGTAGAGTTTCAGTTTTAAGGAGTATGTTTTGAGAAGTAATTAGTATTTAGAAAAGTGATTAAGTAAAGTAAGAAAAGAAGGTAGAGTTTCAGTTTTAAGGAGTACGTTTTGAGAAGTAATTAGTATTTAGAGAAGTGATTAAGCAAAGTAAGAAGAGAAGGTAGAGTTTCAGTTTTAAGGAGTATGTTTTGAGAAGTAATTAGTATTTAGAGAAGTGATTAAGTAAAGTAAGAAAAGAAGGTAGAGTTTCAGTTTTAAGGAGTATGCTTTGAGAAGTAATAAGTAGTTAGAAAAGTGAAGAAGTAAAGTAAGAAAAGAAGGTAGAGTTTCAGTTTTAAGGAGTATGCTTTGAGAAGTAATAAGTAGTTAGAAAAGTGATTAAGAAAAGTAAGAAAAGAAGGTAGAGTTTCAGTTTTAAGGAGTATGCTTTGAGAAGTAATTAGTATTTAGAGAAGTGATTAAGCAAAGTAAGAAAAGAAGGTAGAGTTTCAGTTTTAAGGAGTATGCTTTGAGAAGTAATAAGTATTTAGAAAAGTGAAGAAGTAAAGTAAGAAAAGAAGGTAGAGTTTCAGTTTTAAGGAGTATGTTTTGAGAAGTAATTAGTATTTAGAGAAGTGATTAAGCAAAGTAAGAAAAGAAGGTAGAGTTTCAGTTTTAAGGAGTATGCTTTGAGAAGTAATAAGTATTTAGAAAAGTGATTAAGCAAAGTAAGAAAAGAAGGTAGAGTTTCAGTTTTAAGGAGTATGCTTTGAGAAGTAATAAGTATTTAGAAAAGTGAAGAAGTAAAGTAAGAAAAGAAGGTAGAGTTTCAGTTTTAAGGAGTATGCTTTGAGAAGTAATTAGTATTTAGAGAAGTGATTAAGTAAAGTAAGAAAAGAAGGTAGAGTTTCAGTTTTAAGGAGTATGCTTTGAGAAGTAATTAGTAGTTAGAAAAGTGAAGAAGTAAAGTAAGAAAAGAAGGTAGAATTTCAGTTTTAAGGAGTATGCTTTGAGAAGTAATTAGTAGTTAGAAAAGTGAAGAAGTAAAGTAAGAAAAGAAGGTAGAGTTTCAGTTTTAAGGAGTATGCTTTGAGAAGTAATTAGTATTTAGAAAAGTTAAGAAGTAAAGTAAGAAAAGAAGGTAGAATTTCAGTTTTAAGGAGTATGTTTTGAGAAGTAATAAGTATTTAGAAAAGTGAAGAAGTAAAGTAAGAAAAGAAGGTAGAGTTTCAGTTTTAAGGAGTATGTTTTGAGAAGTAATAAGTATTTAGAAAAGTGAAGAAGTAAAGTAAGAAAAGAAGGTAGAGTTTCAGTTTTAAGGAGTATGCTTTGAGAAGTAATAAGTATTTAGAAAAGTGAAGAAGTAAAGTAAGAAAAGAAGGTAGAGTTTCAGTTTTAAGGAGTATGCTTTGAGAAGTAATAAGTATTTAGAAAAGTGAAGAAGTAAAGTAAGAAAAGAAGGTAGAGTTTCAGTTTTAAGGAGTATGCTTTGAGAAGTAATTAGTATTTAGAGAAGTGATTAAGCAAAGTAAGAAAAGAAGGTAGAGTTTCAGTTTTGAAGAGAATGTTTTGAGAAGTAATAAGTATTTAGAAAAGTGAAGAAGTAAAGTAAGAAAAGAAGGTAGAGTTTCAGTTTTAAGGAGTATGTTTTGAGAAGTAATTAGTATTTAGAGAAGTGAAGAAGTAAAGTAAGAAAAGAAGGTAGAGTTTCAGTTTTAAGGAATATGCTTTGAGAAGTAATTAGTAGTTAGAAAAGTGAAGAAGTAAAGTAAGAAAAGAAGGTAGAGTTTCAGTTTTAAGGAGTATGCTTTGAGAAGTAATTAGTATTTAGAGAAGTGATTAAGCAAAGTAAGAAAAGAAGATAGAGTTTCAGTTTTAAGGAGTATGTTTTGAGAAGTAATTAGTATTTAGAAAAGTTAAGAAGTAAAGTAAGAAAAGAAGGTAGAGTTTCAGTTTTGAAGAGAATGTTTTGAGAAGTAATTAGTATTTAGAAAAGTTAAGAAGTAAAGTAAGAAAAGAAGGTAGAGTTTCAGTTTTAAGGAGTATGTTTTGAGAAGTAATTAGTATTTAGAGAAGTGATTAAGCAAAGTAAGAAAAGAAGGTAGAGTTTCAGTTTTGAAGAGAATGTTTTGAGAAGTAATAAGTATTTAGAAAAGTGAAGAAGTAAAGTAAGAAAAGAAGGTAGAGTTTCAGTTTTGAAGAGAATGTTTTGAGAAGTAATAAGTATTTAGAAAAGTGATTAAGTAAAGTAAGAAAAGAAGGTAGAGTTTCAGTTTTAAGGAGTATGTTTTGAGAAGTAATTAGTATTTAGAAAAGTGATTAAGTAAAGTAAGAAAAGAAGGTAGAGTTTCAGTTTTAAGGAGTACGTTTTGAGAAGTAATTAGTATTTAGAGAAGTGATTAAGCAAAGTAAGAAGAGAAGGTAGAGTTTCAGTTTTAAGGAGTATGTTTTGAGAAGTAATTAGTATTTAGAGAAGTGATTAAGTAAAGTAAGAAAATAAGGTAGAGTTTCAGTTTTAAGGAGTATGCTTTGAGAAGTAATAAGTAGTTAGAAAAGTGAAGAAGTAAAGTAAGAAAAGAAGGTAGAGTTTCAGTTTTAAGGAGTATGCTTTGAGAAGTAATAAGTATTTAGAAAAGTGAAGAAGTAAAGTAAGAAAAGAAGGTAGAGTTTCAGTTTTAAGGAGTATGCTTTGAGAAGTAATAAGTAGTTAGAAAAGTGATTAAGTAAAGTAAGAAAAGAAGGTAGAGTTTCAGTTTTAAGGAGTATGTTTTGAGAAGTAATTAGTATTTAGAGAAGTGATTAAGCAAAGTAAGAAAAGAAGGTAGAGTTTCAGTTTTAAGGAGTATGCTTTGAGAAGTAATAAGTATTTAGAAAAGTGATTAAGCAAAGTAAGAAAAGAAGGTAGAGTTTCAGTTTTAAGGAGTATGCTTTGAGAAGTAATAAGTATTTAGAAAAGTGAAGAAGTAAAGTAAGAAAAGAAGGTAGAGTTTCAGTTTTAAGGAGTATGCTTTGAGAAGTAATTAGTATTTAGAGAAGTGATTAAGTAAAGTAAGAAAAGAAGGTAGAGTTTCAGTTTTAAGGAGTATGCTTTGAGAAGTAATTAGTAGTTAGAAAAGTGAAGAAGTAAAGTAAGAAAAGAAGGTAGAGTTTCAGTTTTAAGGAGTATGCTTTGAGAAGTAATTAGTAGTTAGAGAAGTGAAGAAGTAAAGTAAGAAAAGAAGGTAGAGTTTCAGTTTTGAAGAGAATGTTTTGAGAAGTAATAAGTATTTAGAAAAGTGAAGAAGTAAAGTAAGAAAAGAAGATAGAGTTTCAGTTTTAAGGAGTATGCTTTGAGAAGTAATTAGTATTTAGAGAAGTGAAGAAGTAAAGTAAGAAAAGAAGGTAGAGTTTCAGTTTTAAGGAGTATGTTTTGAGAAGTAATTAGTATTTAGAGAAGTGAAGAAGTAAAGTAAGAAAAGAAGGTAGAGTTTCAGTTTTAAGGAATATGCTTTGAGAAGTAATTAGTAGTTAGAAAAGTGAAGAAGTAAAGTAAGAAAAGAAGGTAGAGTTTCAGTTTTAAGGAGTATGCTTTGAGAAGTAATTAGTATTTAGAGAAGTGATTAAGCAAAGTAAGAAAAGAAGATAGAGTTTCAGTTTTAAGGAGTATGTTTTGAGAAGTAATTAGTATTTAGAAAAGTTAAGAAGTAAAGTAAGAAAAGAAGGTAGAGTTTCAGTTTTGAAGAGAATGTTTTGAGAAGTAATTAGTATTTAGAAAAGTGAAGAAGTAAAGTAAGAAAAGAAGGTAGAGTTTCAGTTTTAAGGAGTATGCTTTGAGAAGTAATAAGTAGTTAGAAAAGTGAAGAAGTAAAGTAAGAAAAGAAGGTAGAGTTTCTGTTTTAAGGAGTATGCTTTGAGAAGTAATAAGTAGTTAGAAAAGTGAAGAAGTAAAGTAAGAAAAGAAGGTAGAGTTTCAGTTTTAAGGAGTATGCTTTGAGAAGTAATTAGTATTTAGAGAAGTGATTAAGCAAAGTAAGAAAAGAAGGTAGAGTTTCAGTTTTAAGGAGTATGCTTTGAGAAGTAATAAGTAGTTAGAAAAGTGAAGAAGTAAAGTAAGAAAAGAAGGTAGAGTTTCTGTTTTAAGGAGTATGCTTTGAGAAGTAATAAGTAGTTAGAAAAGTGAAGAAGTAAAGTAAGAAAAGAAGGTAGAGTTTCAGTTTTAAGGAGTATGCTTTGAGAAGTAATAAGTATTTAGAAAAGTGAAGAAGTAAAGTAAGAAAAGAAGGTAGAGTTTCAGTTTTAAGGAGTATGCTTTGAGAAGTAATAAGTAGTTAGAAAAGTGATTAAGCAAAGTAAGAAAAGAAGGTAGAGTTTCAGTTTTGAAGAGAATGTTTTGAGAAGTAATAAGTATTTAGAAAAGTGATTAAGTAAAGTAAGAAAAGAAGGTAGAGTTTCAGTTTTAAGGAGTACGTTTTGAGAAGTAATTAGTATTTAGAGAAGTGATTAAGCAAAGTAAGAAAAGAAGATAGAGTTTCAGTTTTAAGGAGTATGCTTTGAGAAGTAATTAGTATTTAGAAAAGTGAAGAAGTAAAGTAAGAAAAGAAGGTAGAGTTTCAGTTTTAAGGAGTATGCTTTGAGAAGTAATAAGTAGTTAGAAAAGTGAAGAAGTAAAGTAAGAAAAGAAGGTAGAGTTTCAGTTTTAAGGAGTATGCTTTGAGAAGTAATAAGTAGTTAGAAAAGTGATTAAGTAAAGTAAGAAAAGAAGGTAGAGTTTCAGTTTTAAGGAGTATGCTTTGAGAAGTAATTAGTATTTAGAGAAGTGATTAAGCAAAGTAAGAAAAGAAGGTAGAGTTTCAGTTTTAAGGAGTATGCTTTGAGAAGTAATAAGTATTTAGAAAAGTGAAGAAGTAAAGTAAGAAAAGAAGGTAGAGTTTCAGTTTTAAGGAGTATGTTTTGAGAAGTAATTAGTATTTAGAGAAGTGATTAAGCAAAGTAAGAAAAGAAGGTAGAGTTTCAGTTTTAAGGAGTATGCTTTGAGAAGTAATAAGTAGTTAGAAAAGTGAAGAAGTAAAGTAAGAAAAGAAGGTAGAGTTTCAGTTTTAAGGAGTATGCTTTGAGAAGTAATAAGTATTTAGAAAAGTGAAGAAGTAAAGTAAGAAAAGAAGGTAGAGTTTCAGTTTTAAGGAGTATGTTTTGAGAAGTAATTAGTATTTAGAAAAGTGATTAAGTAAAGTAAGAAAAGAAGGTAGAGTTTCAGTTTTAAGGAGTACGTTTTGAGAAGTAATTAGTATTTAGAGAAGTGATTAAGCAAAGTAAGAAGAGAAGGTAGAGTTTCAGTTTTAAGGAGTATGTTTTGAGAAGTAATTAGTATTTAGAGAAGTGATTAAGTAAAGTAAGAAAAGAAGGTAGAGTTTCAGTTTTAAGGAGTATGCTTTGAGAAGTAATAAGTAGTTAGAAAAGTGAAGAAGTAAAGTAAGAAAAGAAGGTAGAGTTTCAGTTTTAAGGAGTATGCTTTGAGAAGTAATAAGTAGTTAGAAAAGTGATTAAGAAAAGTAAGAAAAGAAGGTAGAGTTTCAGTTTTAAGGAGTATGCTTTGAGAAGTAATTAGTATTTAGAGAAGTGATTAAGCAAAGTAAGAAAAGAAGGTAGAGTTTCAGTTTTAAGGAGTATGCTTTGAGAAGTAATAAGTATTTAGAAAAGTGAAGAAGTAAAGTAAGAAAAGAAGGTAGAGTTTCAGTTTTAAGGAGTATGTTTTGAGAAGTAATTAGTATTTAGAGAAGTGATTAAGCAAAGTAAGAAAAGAAGGTAGAGTTTCAGTTTTAAGGAGTATGCTTTGAGAAGTAATAAGTATTTAGAAAAGTGATTAAGCAAAGTAAGAAAAGAAGGTAGAGTTTCAGTTTTAAGGAGTATGCTTTGAGAAGTAATAAGTATTTAGAAAAGTGAAGAAGTAAAGTAAGAAAAGAAGGTAGAGTTTCAGTTTTAAGGAGTATGCTTTGAGAAGTAATTAGTATTTAGAGAAGTGATTAAGTAAAGTAAGAAAAGAAGGTAGAGTTTCAGTTTTAAGGAGTATGCTTTGAGAAGTAATTAGTAGTTAGAAAAGTGAAGAAGTAAAGTAAGAAAAGAAGGTAGAGTTTCAGTTTTAAGGAGTATGCTTTGAGAAGTAATTAGTAGTTAGAAAAGTGATTAAGTAAAGCAAGAAAAGAAGGTAGAGTTTCAGTTTTAAGGAGTATGCTTTGAGAAGTAATTAGTATTTAGAAAAGTGAAGAAGTAAAGTAAGAAAAGAAGGTAGAGTTTCAGTTTTAAGGAGTATGCTTTGAGAAGTAATTAGTATTTAGAAAAGTGAAGAAGTAAAGTAAGAAAAGAAGGTAGAGTTTCAGTTTTAAGGAGTATGTTTTGAGAAGTAATTAGTATTTAGAGAAGTGAAGAAGTAAAGTAAGAAAAGAAGGTAGAGTTTCAGTTTTAAGGAGTATGCTTTGAGAAGTAATAAGTATTTAGAAAAGTGAAGAAGTAAAGTAAGAAAAGAAGGTAGAGTTTCAGTTTTAAGGAGTATGCTTTGAGAAGTAATAAGTATTTAGAAAAGTGAAGAAGTAAAGTAAGAAAAGAAGGTAGAGTTTCAGTTTTAAGGAGTATGCTTTGAGAAGTAATTAGTATTTAGAGAAGTGATTAAGCAAAGTAAGAAAAGAAGGTAGAGTTTCAGTTTTGAAGAGAATGTTTTGAGAAGTAATAAGTATTTAGAAAAGTGAAGAAGTAAAGTAAGAAAAGAAGGTAGAGTTTCAGTTTTAAGGAGTATGTTTTGAGAAGTAATTAGTATTTAGAGAAGTGAAGAAGTAAAGTAAGAAAAGAAGGTAGAGTTTCAGTTTTAAGGAATATGCTTTGAGAAGTAATTAGTAGTTAGAAAAGTGAAGAAGTAAAGTAAGAAAAGAAGGTAGAGTTTCAGTTTTAAGGAGTATGCTTTGAGAAGTAATTAGTATTTAGAGAAGTGATTAAGCAAAGTAAGAAAAGAAGATAGAGTTTCAGTTTTAAGGAGTATGTTTTGAGAAGTAATTAGTATTTAGAAAAGTTAAGAAGTAAAGTAAGAAAAGAAGGTAGAGTTTCAGTTTTGAAGAGAATGTTTTGAGAAGTAATTAGTATTTAGAAAAGTTAAGAAGTAAAGTAAGAAAAGAAGGTAGAGTTTCAGTTTTAAGGAGTATGTTTTGAGAAGTAATTAGTATTTAGAGAAGTGATTAAGCAAAGTAAGAAAAGAAGGTAGAGTTTCAGTTTTGAAGAGAATGTTTTGAGAAGTAATAAGTATTTAGAAAAGTGAAGAAGTAAAGTAAGAAAAGAAGGTAGAGTTTCAGTTTTGAAGAGAATGTTTTGAGAAGTAATAAGTATTTAGAAAAGTGATTAAGTAAAGTAAGAAAAGAAGGTAGAGTTTCAGTTTTAAGGAGTATGCTTTGAGAAGTAATTAGTATTTAGAGAAGTGATTAAGCAAAGTAAGAAAAGAAGATAGAGTTTCAGTTTTAAGGAGTATGCTTTGAGAAGTAATTAGTATTTAGAGAAGTGATTAAGTAAAGTAAGAAAAGAAGGTAGAGTTTCAGTTTTGAAGAGAATGTTTTGAGAAGTAATTAGTATTTAGAGAAGTGATTAAGTAAAGTAAGAAAAGAAGGTAGAGTTTCAGTTTTAAGGAGTATGTTTTGAGAAGTAATTAGTATTTAGAGAAGTGAAGAAGTAAAGTAAGAAAAGAAGATAGAGTTTCAGTTTTAAGGAGTATGCTTTGAGAAGTAATTAGTATTTAGAGAAGTGATTAAGTAAAGTAAGAAAAGAAGGTAGAGTTTCAGTTTTGAAGAGAATGTTTTGAGAAGTAATTAGTATTTAGAGAAGTGATTAAGTAAAGTAAGAAAAGAAGGTAGAGTTTCAGTTTTAAGGAGTATGTTTTGAGAAGTAATTAGTATTTAGAGAAGTGAAGAAGTAAAGTAAGAAAAGAAGATAGAGTTTCAGTTTTAAGGAGTATGCTTTGAGAAGTAATTAGTATTTAGAGAAGTGATTAAGTAAAGTAAGAAAAGAAGGTAGAGTTTCAGTTTTGAAGAGAATGTTTTGAGAAGTAATTAGTATTTAGAGAAGTGATTAAGTAAAGTAAGAAAAGAAGGTAGAGTTTCAGTTTTAAGGAGTATGCTTTGAGAAGTAATAAGTATTTAGAGAAGTGAAGAAGTAAAGTAAGAAAAGAAGGTAGAGTTTCAGTTTTAAGGAGTATGTTTTGAGAAGTAATAAGTATTTAGAGAAGTGAAGAAGTAAAGTAAGAAAAGAAGGTAGAGTTTCAGTTTTAAGGAGTATGTTTTGAGAAGTAATTAGTATTTAGAAAAGTGATTAAGTAAAGTAAGAAAAGAAGGTAGAGTTTCAGTTTTAAGGAGTACGTTTTGAGAAGTAATTAGTATTTAGAGAAGTGATTAAGCAAAGTAAGAAAAGAAGATAGAGTTTCAGTTTTAAGGAGTATGCTTTGAGAAGTAATTAGTATTTAGAGAAGTGAAGAAGTAAAGTAAGAAAAGAAGGTAGAGTTTCAGTTTTAAGGAGTATGTTTTGAGAAGTAATTAGTATTTAGAGAAGTGAAGAAGTAAAGTAAGAAAAGAAGGTAGAGTTTCAGTTTTAAGGAATATGCTTTGAGAAGTAATTAGTAGTTAGAAAAGTGAAGAAGTAAAGTAAGAAAAGAAGGTAGAGTTTCAGTTTTAAGGAGTATGCTTTGAGAAGTAATTAGTATTTAGAGAAGTGATTAAGCAAAGTAAGAAAAGAAGATAGAGTTTCAGTTTTAAGGAGTATGTTTTGAGAAGTAATTAGTATTTAGAAAAGTTAAGAAGTAAAGTAAGAAAAGAAGGTAGAGTTTCAGTTTTGAAGAGAATGTTTTGAGAAGTAATTAGTATTTAGAAAAGTTAAGAAGTAAAGTAAGAAAAGAAGGTAGAGTTTCAGTTTTAAGGAGTATGTTTTGAGAAGTAATTAGTATTTAGAGAAGTGATTAAGTAAAGTAAGAAAAGAAGGTAGAGTTTCAGTTTTAAGGAGTATGTTTTGAGAAGTAATTAGTATTTAGAAAAGTTAAGAAGTAAAGTAAGAAAAGAAGGTAGAGTTTCAGTTTTAAGGAGTATGTTTTGAGAAGTAATTAGTATTTAGAGAAGTGATTAAGCAAAGTAAGAAAAGAAGATAGAGTTTCAGTTTTAAGGAGTATGTTTTGAGAAGTAATTAGTATTTAGAAAAGTTAAGAAGTAAAGTAAGAAAAGAAGGTAGAGTTTCAGTTTTAAGGAGTATGTTTTGAGAAGTAATTAGTATTTAGAGAAGTGATTAAGTAAAGTAAGAAAAGAAGGTAGAGTTTCAGTTTTAAGGAGTATGTTTTGAGAAGTAATAAGTATTTAGAAAAGTTAAGAAGTAAAGTAAGAAAAGAAGGTAGAGTTTCAGTTTTAAGGAGTATGCTTTGAGAAGTAATAAGTATTTAGAAAAGTGATTAAGTAAAGTAAGAAAAGAAGGTAGAGTTTCAGTTTTGAAGAGAATGTTTTGAGAAGTAATAAGTATTTAGAAAAGTGAAGAAGTAAAGTAAGAAAAGAAGGTAGAGTTTCAGT
>CAMPDV010004993.1:0-32282 GCA_946699065.1 Loxodes magnus
CTTGACAAACTGAAATTCTATCTTCTTTTCTTACTTTACTTCTTCACTTTTCTAAGGCTAACTTTCATCTACAAGCATATCTTGACAAACTGAATATAGATTCGTAATTATTACATTATAACTAACATTTTGTATATTCTAACTTATATTTTAGTGCTTGCTACGAAAACTTATCATTAGATATTCTTTTCTTACTTTACTTCTTCACTTTTCTAAATACTTATTACTTCTCAAAGCATACTCCTTAAAACTGAAATTCTATCTTCTTTTCTTACTTTACTTCTTCACTTTTCTATAGGCTAACTTTCATCTACAAGCATATCTTGACAAACTGAAATTCTATCTTCTTTTCTTACTTTACTTTAACTGAAATTCTATCTTCTTTTCTTACTTTACTTCTTCACTTTTCTAAATACTTATTACTTCTCAAAGCATACTCCTTAAAACTGAAATTCTATCTTCTTTTCTTACTTTACTTCTTCACTTTTCTATAGGCTAACTTTCATCTACAAGCATATCTTGACAACTAACTAACATTTTGTATATTCTAACTTATATTTTAGTGCTTGCTACGAAAACTTATCATTAGATATTCTTTTCTTACTTTACTTCTTCACTTTTCTATCTTCTTTTCTTACTTTACTTCTTCACTTTTCTATAGGCTAACTTTCATCTACAAGCATATCTTGACAAACTGAATATAGATTCGTAATTATTACATTATAACTAACATTTTGTATATTCTAACTTATATTTTAGTGCTTGCTACGAAAACTTATCATTAGATATTCTTTTCTTACTTTACTTCTTCACTTTTCTATAGGCTAACTTTCATCTACAAGCATATCTTGACAAACCGAATACAGATTCGTAATTGTGACATAATTATTAACATTTTGGATATTCTAACTTATATTTTAGTGCTTGCTACGAAAACTTATCATTAGATATTCTTTTCTTACTTTACTTCTTCACTTTTCTATAGGCTAACTTTCATCTACAAGCATATCTTGACAAACTGAATATAGATTCGTAATTATTACATTATAACTAACATTTTGGATATTCTAACTTATATTTTAGTGCTTGCTACGAAAACTTATCATTAGATATTCTTTTCTTACTTTACTTCTTCACTTTTCTATAGGCTAACTTTCATCTACAAGCATATCTTGACAAACTGAAATTCTATCTTCTTTTCTTACTTTACTTCTTCACTTTCTATAGGCTAACTTTCATCTACAAGCATATCTTGACAAACTGAATATAGATTCGTAATTATTACATTATAACTAACATTTTGTATATTCTAACTTATATTTTAGTGCTTGCTACGAAAACTTATCATTAGATATTCTTTTCTTACTTTACTTCTTCACTTTTCTAAATACTTATTACTTCTCAAAGCATACTCCTTAAAACTGAAATTCTATCTTCTTTTCTTACTTTACTTCTTCACTTTTCGAATACTTATTACTTCTCAAAGCATACTCCTTAAAACTGAAATTCTATCTTCTTTTCTTACTTTACTTCTTCACTTTTCTATATCTACAAGCATATCTTGACAAACTGAATATAGATTCGTAATTATTACATTATGACTAACATTTTGTATATTCTAACTTATATTTTAGTGCTTGCTACGAAAACTTATCATTAGATATTCTTTTCTTACTTTACTTCTTCACTTTTCTAACTTATATTTTAGTGCTTGCTACGAAAACTTATCATTAGATATTCTTTTCTTACTTTACTTCTTCACTTTTCTATAGGCTAACTTTCATCTACAAGCATATCTTGACAAACCGAATACAGATTCGTAATTGTGACATAATTATTAACATTTTGGATATTCTAACTTATATTTTAGTGCTTGCTACGAAAACTTATCATTAGATATTCTTTTCTTACTTTACTTCTTCACTTTTCTATAGGCTAACTTTCATCTACAAGCATATCTTGACAAACTGAATATAGATTCGTAATTATTACATTATAACTAACATTTTGGATATTCTAACTTATATTTTAGTGCTTGCTACGAAAACTTATCATTAGATATTCTTTTCTTACTTTACTTCTTCACTTTTCTATAGGCTAACTTTCATCTACAAGCATATCTTGACAAACTGAAATTCTATCTTCTTTTCTTACTTTACTTCTTCACTTTTCTATAGGCTAACTTTCATCTACAAGCATATCTTGACAAACTGAATATAGATTCGTAATTATTACATTATAACTAACATTTTGTATATTCTAACTTATATTTTAGTGCTTGCTACGAAAACTTATCATTAGATATTCTTTTCTTACTTTACTTCTTCACTTTTCTAAATACTTATTACTTCTCAAAGCATACTCCTTAAAACTGAAATTCTATCTTCTTTTCTTACTTTACTTCTTCACTTTTCTAAATACTTATTACTTCTCAAAGCATACTCCTTAAAACTGAAATTCTATCTTCTTTTCTTACTTTACTTCTTCACTTTTCTATAGGCTAACTTTCATCTACAAGCATATCTTGACAAACCGAATACAGATTCGTAATTGTGACATAATTATTAACATTTTGGATATTCTAACTTATATTTTAGTGCTTGCTACGAAAACTTATCATTAGATATTCTTTTCTTACTTTACTTCTTCACTTTTCTATAGGCTAACTTTCATCTACAAGCATATCTTGACAAACTGAATATAGATTCGTAATTATTACATTATAACTAACATTTTGGATATTCTAACTTATATTTTAGTGCTTGCTACGAAAACTTATCATTAGATATTCTTTTCTTACTTTACTTCTTCACTTTTCTATAGGCTAACTTTCATCTACAAGCATATCTTGACAAACTGAAATTCTATCTTCTTTTCTTACTTTACTTCTTCACTTTTCTATAGGCTAACTTTCATCTACAAGCATATCTTGACAAACTGAATATAGATTCGTAATTATTACATTATAACTAACATTTTGTATATTCTAACTTATATTTTAGTGCTTGCTACGAAAACTTATCATTAGATATTCTTTTCTTACTTTACTTCTTCACTTTTCTAAATACTTATTACTTCTCAAAGCATACTCCTTAAAACTGAAATTCTATCTTCTTTTCTTACTTTACTTCTTCACTTTTCTAAATACTTATTACTTCTCAAAGCATACTCCTTAAAACTGAAATTCTATCTTCTTTTCTTACTTTACTTCTTCACTTTTCTATAGGCTAACTTTCATCTACAAGCATATCTTGACAAACTGAATATAGATTCGTAATTATTACATTATAACTAACATTTTGTATATTCTAACTTATATTTTAGTGCTTGCTACGAAAACTTATCATTAGATATTCTTTTCTTACTTTACTTCTTCACTTTTCTAAATACTTATTACTTCTCAAAGCATACTCCTTAAAACTGAAATTCTATCTTCTTTCTTACTTTACTTCTTCACTTTTCTATAGGCTAACTTTCATCTACAAGCATATCTTGACAAACCGAATACAGATTCGTAATTGTGACATAATTATTAACATTTTGGATATTCTAACTTATATTTTAGTGCTTGCTACGAAAACTTATCATTAGATATTCTTTTCTTACTTTACTTCTTCACTTTTCTATAGGCTAACTTTCATCTACAAGCATATCTTGACAAACTGAATATAGATTCGTAATTATTACATTATAACTAACATTTTGGATATTCTAACTTATATTTTAGTGCTTGCTACGAAAACTTATCATTAGATATTCTTTTCTTACTTTACTTCTTCACTTTTCTATAGGCTAACTTTCATCTACAAGCATATCTTGACAAACTGAAATTCTATCTTCTTTTCTTACTTTACTTCTTCACTTTTCTATAGGCTAACTTTCATCTACAAGCATATCTTGACAAACTGAATATAGATTCGTAATTATTACATTATAACTAACATTTTGTATATTCTAACTTATATTTTAGTGCTTGCTACGAAAACTTATCATTAGATATTCTTTTCTTACTTTACTTCTTCACTTTTCTAAATACTTATTACTTCTCAAAGCATACTCCTTAAAACTGAAATTCTATCTTCTTTTCTTACTTTACTTCTTCACTTTTCTAAATACTTATTACTTCTCAAAGCATACTCCTTAAAACTGAAATTCTATCTTCTTTTCTTACTTTACTTCTTCACTTTTCTATAGGCTAACTTTCATCTACAAGCATATCTTGACAAACTGAATATAGATTCGTAATTATTACATTATAACTAACATTTTGTATATTCTAACTTATATTTTAGTGCTTGCTACGAAAACTTATCATTAGATATTCTTTTCTTACTTTACTTCTTCACTTTCTATAGGCTAACTTTCATCTACAAGCATATCTTGACAAACTGAATATAGATTCGTAATTATTACATTATAACTAACATTTTGTATATTCTAACTTATATTTTAGTGCTTGCTACGAAAACTTATCATTAGATATTCTTTTCTTACTTTACTTCTTCACTTTTCTATAGGCTAACTTTCATCTACAAGCATATCTTGACAAACTGAAATTCTATCTTCTTTTCTTACTTTACTTCTTCACTTTTCTATAGGCTAACTTTCATCTACAAGCATATCTTGACAAACTGAATATAGATTCGTAATTATTACATTATAACTAACATTTTGTATATTCTAACTTATATTTTAGTGCTTGCTACGAAAACTTATCATTAGATATTCTTTTCTTACTTTACTTCTTCACTTTTCTAAATACTTATTACTTCTCAAAGCATACTCCTTAAAACTGAAATTCTATCTTCTTTTCTTACTTTACTTCTTCACTTTTCTATAGGCTAACTTTCATCTACAAGCATATCTTGACAAACTGAATATAGATTCGTAATTATTACATTATAACTAACATTTTGTATATTCTAACTTATATTTTAGTGCTTGCTACGAAAACTTATCATTAGATATTCTTTTCTTACTTTACTTCTTCACTTTTCTATAGGCTAACTTTCATCTACAAGCATATCTTGACAAACCGAATACAGATTCGTAATTGTGACATAATTATTAACATTTTGGATATTCTAACTTATATTTTAGTGCTTGCTACGAAAACTTATCATTAGATATTCTTTTCTTACTTTACTTCTTCACTTTTCTATAGGCTAACTTTCATCTACAAGCATATCTTGACAAACCGAATACAGATTCGTAATTGTGACATAATTATTAACATTTTGGATATTCTAACTTATATTTAGAGTGCTTGCTACGAAAACTTATCATTAGATATTCTTTTCTTACTTTACTTCTTCACTTTTCTATAGGCTAACTTTCATCTACAAGCATATCTTGACAAACTGAAATTCTATCTTCTTTTCTTACTTTACTTCTTCACTTTTCTATAGGCTAACTTTCATCTACAAGCATATCTTGACAAACTGAATATAGATTCGTAATTATTACATTATAACTAACATTTTGTATATTCTAACTTATATTTTAGTGCTTGCTACGAAAACTTATCATTAGATATTCTTTTCTTACTTTACTTCTTCACTTTTCTAAATACTTATTACTTCTCAAAGCATACTCCTTAAAACTGAAATTCTATCTTCTTTTCTTACTTTACTTCTTCACTTTTCTAAATACTTATTACTTCTCAAAGCATACTCCTTAAAACTGAAATTCTATCTTCTTTTCTTACTTTACTTCTTCACTTTTCTATAGGCTAACTTTCATCTACAAGCATATCTTGACAAACTGAATATAGATTCGTAATTATTACATTATAACTAACATTTTGTATATTCTAACTTATATTTTAGTGCTTGCTACGAAAACTTATCATTAGATATTCTTTTCTTACTTTACTTCTTCACTTTTCTAAATACTTATTACTTCTCAAAGCATACTCCTTAAAACTGAAATTCTATCTTCTTTTCTTACTTTACTTCTTCACTTTTCTATAGGCTAACTTTCATCTACAAGCATATCTTGACAAACTGAATATAGATTCGTAATTATTACATTATAACTAACATTTTGTATATTCTAACTTATATTTTAGTGCTTGCTACGAAAACTTATCATTAGATATTCTTTTCTTACTTTACTTCTTCACTTTTCTAAATACTTATTACTTCTCTAAAGCATACTCCTTAAAACTGAAATTCTATCTTCTTTTCTTACTTTACTTCTTCACTTTTCTAAATACTTATTACTTCTCAAAGCATACTCCTTAAAACTGAAATTCTATCTTCTTTTCTTACTTTACTTCTTCACTTTTCTATAGGCTAACTTTCATCTACAAGCATATCTTGACAAACTGAATATAGATTCGTAATTATTACATTATAACTAACATTTTGTATATTCTAACTTATATTTTAGTGCTTGCTACGAAAACTTATCATTAGATATTCTTTTCTTACTTTACTTCTTCACTTTTCTAAATACTTATTACTTCTCAAAGCATACTCCTTAAAACTGAAATTCTATCTTCTTTTCTTACTTTACTTCTTCACTTTTCTATAGGCTAACTTTCATCTACAAGCATATCTTGACAAACTGAATATAGATTCGTAATTATTACATTATAACTAACATTTTGTATATTCTAACTTATATTTTAGTGCTTGCTACGAAAACTTATCATTAGATATTCTTTTCTTACTTTACTTCTTCACTTTTCTAAATACTTATTACTTCTCAAAGCATACTCCTTAAAACTGAAATTCTATCTTCTTTTCTTACTTTACTTCTTCACTTTTCTATAGGCTAACTTTCATCTACAAGCATATCTTGAAAACTGAATATAGATTCGTATTATTACATTATAACTAACATTTTGTATATTCTAACTTATATTTTAGTGCTTGCTACGAAAACTTATCATTAGATATTCTTTTCTTACTTTACTTCTTCACTTTTCTAAATACTTATTACTTCTCAAAGCATACTCCTTAAAACTGAAATTCTATCTTCTTTTCTTACTTTACTTCTTCACTTTTCTATAGGCTAACTTTCATCTACAAGCATATCTTGACAAACTGAATATAGATTCGTAATTATTACATTATAACTAACATTTTGTATATTCTAACTTATATTTTAGTGCTTGCTACGAAAACTTATCATTAGATATTCTTTTCTTACTTTACTTCTTCACTTTTCTAAATACTTATTACTTCTCAAAGCATACTCCTTAAAACTGAAATTCTATCTTCTTTTCTTACTTTACTTCTTCACTTTTCTATAGGCTAACTTTCATCTACAAGCATATCTTGACAAACTGAATATAGATTCGTAATTATTACATTATAACTAACATTTTGTATATTCTAACTTATATTTTAGTGCTTGCTACGAAAACTTATCATTAGATATTCTTTTCTTACTTTACTTCTTCACTTTTCTAAATACTTATTACTTCTCAAAGCATACTCCTTAAAACTGAAATTCTATCTTCTTTTCTTACTTTACTTCTTCACTTTTCTATAGGCTAACTTTCATCTACAAGCATATCTTGACAAACTGAATATAGATTCGTAATTATTACATTATAACTAACATTTTGTATATTCTAACTTATATTTTAGTGCTTGCTACGAAAACTTATCATTAGATATTCTTTTCTTACTTTACTTCTTCACTTTTCTAAATACTTATTACTTCTCAAAGCATACTCCTTAAAACTGAAATTCTATCTTCTTTTCTTACTTTACTTCTTCACTTTTCTATAGGCTAACTTTCATCTACAAGCATATCTTGACAAACTGAATATAGATTCGTAATTATTACATTATAACTAACATTTTGTATATTCTAACTTATATTTTAGTGCTTGCTACGAAAACTTATCATTAGATATTCTTTTCTTACTTACTTCTTCACTTTTCTAAATACTTATTACTTCTCAAAGCATACTCCTTAAAACTGAAATTCTATCTTCTTTTCTTACTTTACTTCTTCACTTTTCTATAGGCTAACTTTCATCTACAAGCATATCTTGACAAACTGAATATAGATTCGTAATTATTACATTATAACTAACATTTTGTATATTCTAACTTATATTTTAGTGCTTGCTACGAAAACTTATCATTAGATATTCTTTTCTTACTTTACTTCTTCACTTTTCTAAATACTTATTACTTCTCAAAGCATACTCCTTAAAACTGAAATTCTATCTTCTTTTCTTACTTTACTTCTTCACTTTTCTATAGGCTAACTTTCATCTACAAGCATATCTTGACAAACTGAATATAGATTCGTAATTATTACATTATAACTAACATTTTGTATATTCTAACTTATATTTTAGTGCTTGCTACGAAAACTTATCATTAGATATTCTTTTCTTACTTTACTTCTTCACTTTTCTAAATACTTATTACTTCTCAAAGCATACTCCTTAAAACTGAAATTCTATCTTCTTTTCTTACTTTACTTCTTCACTTTTCTATAGGCTAACTTTCATCTACAAGCATATCTTGACAAACTGAATATAGATTCGTAATTATTACATTATAACTAACATTTTGTATATTCTAACTTATATTTTAGTGCTTGCTACGAAAACTTATCATTAGATATTCTTTTCTTACTTTACTTCTTCACTTTTCTAAATACTTATTACTTCTCAAAGCATACTCCTTAAAACCGAATACAGATTCGTAATTGTGACATAATTATGTCACAATTACGAATCTGTATTCAGTTTGTCAAGATATGCTTGTAGATGAAAGTTAGCCTATAGAAAAGTGAAGAAGTAAAGTAAGAAAAGAATATCTAATGATAAGTTTTCGTAGCAAGCACTAAAATATAAGTTAGAATATACAAAATGTTAGTTATAATGTAATAATTACGAATCTATATTCAGTTTGTCAAGATATGCTTGTAGATGAAAGTTAGCAGTTTTAAGGAGTATGCTTTGAGAAGTAATAAGTATTTAGAAAAGTGAAGAAGTAAAGTAAGAAAAGAATATCTAATGATAAGTTTTCGTAGCAAGCACTAAAATATAAGTTAGAATATACAAAATGTTAGTTATAATGTAATAATTACGAATCTATATTCAGTTTGTCAAGATATGCTTGTAGATGAAAGTTAGCCTATAGAAAAGTGAAGAAGTAAAGTAAGAAAAGAAGATAGAATTTCAGTTTGTCAAGATATGCTTGTAGATGAAAGTTAGCCTATAGAAAAGTGAAGAAGTAAAGTAAGAAAAGAATATCTAATGATAAGTTTTCGTAGCAAGCACTAAAATATAAGTTAGAATATCCAAAATGTTAGTTATAATGTAATAATTACGAATCTATATTCAGTTTGTCAAGATATGCTTGTAGATGAAAGTTAGCCTATAGAAAAGTGAAGAAGTAAAGTAAGAAAAGAATATCTAATGATAAGTTTTCGTAGCAAGCACTAAAATATAAGTTAGAATATCCAAAATGTTAATAATTATGTCACAATTACGAATCTGTATTCGGTTTGTCAAGAGTATGCTTTAGATGAAAGTAATAAGTATAGAAAAGTGAAGAAGTAAAGTAAGAAAAGAATATCTAATGATAAGTTTTCGTAGCAAGCACTAAAATATAAGTTAGAATATACAAAATGTTAGTTATAATGTAATAATTACGAATCTATATTCAGTTTGTCAAGATATGCTTGTAGATGAAAGTTAGCCTATAGAAAAGTGAAGAAGTAAAGTAAGAAAAGAAGATAGAATTTCAGTTTTAAGGAGTATGCTTTGAGAAGTAATAAGTATTTAGAAAAGTGAAGAAGTAAAGTAAGAAAAGAATATCTAATGATAAGTTTTCGTAGCAAGCACTAAAATATAAGTTAGAATATACAAAATGTTAGTTATAATGTAATAATTACGAATCTATATTCAGTTTGTCAAGATATGCTTGTAGATGAAAGTTAGCCTATAGAAAAGTGAAGAAGTAAAGTAAGAAAAGAAGATAGAATTTCAGTTTTAAGGAGTATGCTTTGAGAAGTAATAAGTATTTAGAAAAGTGAAGAAGTAAAGTAAGAAAAGAAGATAGAATTTCAGTTTTAAGGAGTATGCTTTGAGAAGTAATAAGTATTTAGAAAAGTGAAGAAGTAAAGTAAGAAAAGAATATCTAATGATAAGTTTTCGTAGCAAGCACTAAAATATAAGTTAGAATATACAAAATGTTAGTTATAATGTAATAATTACGAATCTATATTCAGTTTGTCAAGATATGCTTGTAGATGAAAGTTAGCCTATAGAAAAGTGAAGAAGTAAAGTAAGAAAAGAAGATAGAATTTCAGTTTTAAGGAGTATGCTTTGAGAAGTAATAAGTATTTAGAAAAGTGAAGAAGTAAAGTAAGAAAAGAAGATAGAATTTCAGTTTTAAGGAGTATGCTTTGAGAAGTAATAAGTATTTAGAAAAGTGAAGAAGTAAAGTAAGAAAAGAATATCTAATGATAAGTTTTCGTAGCAAGCACTAAAATATAAGTTAGAATATACAAAATGTTAGTTATAATGTAATAATTACGAATCTATATTCAGTTTGTCAAGATATGCTTGTAGATGAAAGTTAGCCTATAGAAAAGTGAAGAAGTAAAGTAAGAAAAGAAGATAGAATTTCAGTTTGTCAAGATATGCTTGTAGATGAAAGTTAGCCTATTTAGAAAAGTGAAGAAGTAAAGTAAGAAAAGAATATCTAATGATAAGTTTTCGTAGCAAGCACTAAAATATAAGTTAGAATATACAAAATGTTAGTTATAATGTAATAATTACGAATCTATATTCAGTTTGTCAAGATATGCTTGTAGATGAAAGTTAGCCTATAGAAAAGTGAAGAAGTAAAGTAAGAAAAGAATATCTAATGATAAGTTTTCGTAGCAAGCACTAAAATATAAGTTAGAATTCCAAAATGTTAATAATTATGTCACAATTACGAATCTGTATTCGGTTTGTCAAGATATGCTTGTAGATGAAAGTAATAAGTATTTAGAAAAGTGAAGAAGTAAAGTAAGAAAAGAATATCTAATGATAAGTTTTCGTAGCAAGCACTAAAATATAAGTTAGAATATACAAAATGTTAGTTATAATGTAATAATTACGAATCTATATTCAGTTTGTCAAGATATGCTTGTAGATGAAAGTTAGCCTATAGAAAAGTGAAGAAGTAAAGTAAGAAAAGAAGATAGAATTTCAGTTTTCAAGTAGCAAGCACTAGAAGTATAAGTTAGAATATACAAAATGTTAGTTATAATGTAATAATTACGAATCTATATTCAGTTTGTCAAGATATGCTTGTAGATGAAAGTTAGCCTATAGAAAAGTGAAGAAGTAAAGTAAGAAAAGAAGATAGAATTTCAGTTTTAAGGAGTATGCTTTGAGAAGTAATAAGTATTTAGAAAAGTGAAGAAGTAAAGTAAGAAAAGAAGATAGAATTTCAGTTTTAAGGAGTATGCTTTGAGAAGTAATAAGTATTTAGAAAAGTGAAGAAGTAAAGTAAGAAAAGAATATCTAATGATAAGTTTTCGTAGCAAGCACTAAAATATAAGTTAGAATATACAAAATGTTAGTTATAATGTAATAATTACGAATCTATATTCAGTTTGTCAAGATATGCTTGTAGATGAAAGTTAGCCTATAGAAAAGTGAAGAAGTAAAGTAAGAAAAGAAGATAGAATTTCAGTTTGTCAAGATATGCTTGTAGATGAAAGTTAGCCTATAGAAAAGTGAAGAAGTAAAGTAAGAAAAGAATATCTAATGATAAGTTTTCGTAGCAAGCACTAAAATATAAGTTAGAATATCCAAAATGTTAGTTATAATGTAATAATTACGAATCTATATTCAGTTTGTCAAGATATGCTTGTAGATGAAAGTTAGCCTATAGAAAAGTGAAGAAGTAAAGTAAGAAAAGAATATCTAATGATAAGTTTTCGTAGCAAGCACTAAAATATAAGTTAGAATATCCAAAATGTTAATAATTATGTCACAATTACGAATCTGTATTCGGTTTGTCAAGATATGCTTGTAGATGAAAGTTAGCCTATAGAAAAGTGAAGAAGTAAAGTAAGAAAAGAATATCTAATGATAAGTTTTCGTAGCAAGCACTAAAATATAAGTTAGAATATACAAAATGTTAGTTATAATGTAATAATTACGAATCTATATTCAGTTTGTCAAGATATGCTTGTAGATATAGCCTATAGAAAAGTGAAGAAGTAAAGTAGATGAATTTCAGTTTTAAGGAGTATGCTTTGAGAAGTAATAAGTATTTAGAAAAGTGAAGAAGTAAAGTAAGAAAAGAATATCTAATGATAAGTTTTCGTAGCAAGCACTAAAATATAAGTTAGAATATACAAAATGTTAGTTATAATGTAATAATTACGAATCTATATTCAGTTTGTCAAGATATGCTTGTAGATGAAAGTTAGCCTATAGAAAAGTGAAGAAGTAAAGTAAGAAAAGAAGATAGAATTTCAGTTTTAAGGAGTATGCTTTGAGAAGTAATAAGTATTTAGAAAAGTGAAGAAGTAAAGTAAGAAAAGAAGATAGAATTTCAGTTTTAAGGAGTATGCTTTGAGAAGTAATAAGTATTTAGAAAAGTGAAGAAGTAAAGTAAGAAAAGAATATCTAATGATAAGTTTTCGTAGCAAGCACTAAAATATAAGTTAGAATATACAAAATGTTAGTTATAATGTAATAATTACGAATCTATATTCAGTTTGTCAAGATATGCTTGTAGATGAAAGTTAGCCTATAGAAAAGTGAAGAAGTAAAGTAAGAAAAGAAGATAGAATTTCAGTTTGTCAAGATATGCTTGTAGATGAAAGTTAGCCTATAGAAAAGTGAAGAAGTAAAGTAAGAAAAGAATATCTAATGATAAGTTTTCGTAGCAAGCACTAAAATATAAGTTAGAATATCCAAAATGTTAGTTATAATGTAATAATTACGAATCTATATTCAGTTTGTCAAGATATGCTTGTAGATGAAAGTTAGCCTATAGAAAAGTGAAGAAGTAAAGTAAGAAAAGAATATCTAATGATAAGTTTTCGTAGCAAGCACTAAAATATAAGTTAGAATATCCAAAATGTTAATAATTATGTCACAATTACGAATCTGTATTCGGTTTGTCAAGATATGCTTGTAGATGAAAGTTAGCCTATAGAAAAGTGAAGAAGTAAAGTAAGAAAAGAATATCTAATGATAAGTTTTCGTAGCAAGCACTAAAATATAAGTTAGAATATACAAAATGTTAGTTATAATGTAATAATTACGAATCTATATTCAGTTTGTCAAGATATGCTTGTAGATGAAAGTTAGCCTATAGAAAAGTGAAGAAGTAAAGTAAGAAAAGAAGATAGAATTTCAGTTTTAAGGAGTATGCTTTGAGAAGTAATAAGTATTTAGAAAAGTGAAGAAGTAAAGTAAGAAAAGAATATCTAATGATAAGTTTTCGTAGCAAGCACTAAAATATAAGTTAGAATATACAAAATGTTAGTTATAATGTAATAATTACGAATCTATATTCAGTTTGTCAAGATATGCTTGTAGATGAAAGTTAGCCTATAGAAAAGTGAAGAAGTAAAGTAAGAAAAGAAGATAGAATTTCAGTTTTAAGGAGTATGCAAGTAATAAGTATTTAGAAAAGTGAAGAAGTAAAGTAAGAAAAGAAGATGAATTTCAGTTTTAAGGAGTATGCTTTGAGAAGTAATAAGTATAGAAAAGTGAAGAAGTAAAGTAAGAAAAGAATATCTAATGATAAGTTTTCGTAGCAAGCACTAAAATATAAGTTAGAATATACAAAATGTTAGTTATAATGTAATAATTACGAATCTATATTCAGTTTGTCAAGATATGCTTGTAGATGAAAGTTAGCCTATAGAAAAGTGAAGAAGTAAAGTAAGAAAAGAAGATAGAATTTCAGTTTTAAGGAGTATGCTTTGAGAAGTAATAAGTATTTAGAAAAGTCCAAAATGTTAGTATAATGTAATAATTACGAATCTATATTCAGTTTGTCAAGATATGCTTTGAGATGAAATTAGTATAGAAAAGTGAAGAAGTAAAGTAAGAAAAGAATATCTAATGATAAGTTTTCGTAGCAAGCACTAAAATATAAGTTAGAATATACAAAATGTTAGTTATAATGTAATAATTACGAATCTATATTCAGTTTGTCAAGATATGCTTGTAGATGAAAGTTAGCCTATAGAAAAGTGAAGAAGTAAAGTAAGAAAAGAAGATAGAATTTCAGTTTTAAGGAGTATGCTTTGAGAAGTAATAAGTATTTAGAAAAGTGAAGAAGTAAAGTAAGAAAAGAAGATAGAATTTCAGTTTTAAGGAGTATGCTTTGAGAAGTAATAAGTATTTAGAAAAGTGAAGAAGTAAAGTAAGAAAAGAATATCTAATGATAAGTTTTCGTAGCAAGCACTAAAATATAAGTTAGAATATACAAAATGTTAGTTATAATGTAATAATTACGAATCTATATTCAGTTTGTCAAGATATGCTTGTAGATGAAAGTTAGCCTATAGAAAAGTGAAGAAGTAAAGTAAGAAAAGAAGATAGAATTTCAGTTTGTCAAGATATGCTTGTAGATGAAAGTTAGCCTATAGAAAAGTGAAGAAGTAAAGTAAGAAAAGAATATCTAATGATAAGTTTTCGTAGCAAGCACTAAAATATAAGTTAGAATATCCAAAATGTTAGTTATAATGTAATAATTACGAATCTATATTCAGTTTGTCAAGATATGCTTGTAGATGAAAGTTAGCCTATAGAAAAGTGAAGAAGTAAAGTAAGAAAAGAATATCTAATGATAAGTTTTCGTAGCAAGCACTAAAATATAAGTTAGAATATCCAAAATGTTAATAATTATGTCACAATTACGAATCTGTATTCGGTTTGTCAAGATATGCTTGTAGATGAAAGTTAGCCTATAGAAAAGTGAAGAAGTAAAGTAAGAAAAGAATATCTAATGATAAGTTTTCGTAGCAAGCACTAAAATATAAGTTAGAATATACAAAATGTTAGTTATAATGTAATAATTACGAATCTATATTCAGTTTGTCAAGATATGCTTGTAGATGAAAGTTAGCCTATAGAAAAGTGAAGAAGTAAAGTAAGAAAAGAATATAGAATGATCAGTTTTAAGGAGTATGCACTAAAATATAAGTTAGAATATCCAAAAGTTAATAATTATGTCACAATTACGAATCTGTATTCGGTTTGTCAAGATATGCTTGTAGATGAAAGTTAGCCTATAGAAAAGTGAAGAAGTAAAGTAAGAAAAGAATATCTAATGATAAGTTTTCGTAGCAAGCACTAAAATATAAGTTAGAATATACAAAATGTTAGTTATAATGTAATAATTACGAATCTATATTCAGTTTGTCAAGATATGCTTGTAGATGAAAGTTAGCCTATAGAAAAGTGAAGTAAAGTAGAAGATATTTCAGAAATATGCTTGAATGAAATCTATAGAAAAGTGAAGAAGTAAAGTAAGAAAAGAATATCTAATGATAAGTTTTCGTAGCAAGCACTAAAATATAAGTTAGAATATACAAAATGTTAGTTATAATGTAATAATTACGAATTATAGAAAAGTGAAGAAGTAAAGTAAGAAAAGAAGATATTCAGTTTGTCAAGATATGCTTGTAGATGAAAGTTAGCCTATAGAAAAGTGAAGAAGTAAAGTAAGAAAAGAATATCTAATGATAAGTTTTCGTAGCAAGCACTAAAATATAAGTTAGAATATACAAAATGTTAGTTATAATGTAATAATTACGAATCTATATTCAGTTTGTCAAGATATGCTTGTAGATGAAAGTTAGCCTATAGAAAAGTGAAGAAGTAAAGTAAGAAAAGAAGATAGAATTTCAGTTTTAAGGAGTATGCTTTGAGAAGTAATAAGTATTTAGAAAAGTGAAGAAGTAAAGTAAGAAAAGAAGATAGAATTTCAGTTTTAAGGAGTATGCTTTGAGAAGTAATAAGTATTTAGAAAAGTGAAGAAGTAAAGTAAGAAAAGAATATCTAATGATAAGTTTTCGTAGCAAGCACTAAAATATAAGTTAGAATATACAAAATGTTAGTTATAATGTAATAATTACGAATCTATATTCAGTTTGTCAAGATATGCTTGTAGATGAAAGTTAGCCTATAGAAAAGTGAAGAAGTAAAGTAAGAAAAGAAGATAGAATTTCAGTTTTAAGGAGTATGCTTTGAGAAGTAATAAGTATTTAGAAAAGTGAAGAAGTAAAGTAAGAAAAGAAGATAGAATTTCAGTTTTAAGGAGTATGCTTTGAGAAGTAATAAGTATTTAGAAAAGTGAAGAAGTAAAGTAAGAAAAGAATATCTAATGATAAGTTTTCGTAGCAAGCACTAAAATATAAGTTAGAATATACAAAATGTTAGTTATAATGTAATAATTACGAATCTATATTCAGTTTGTCAAGATATGCTTGTAGATGAAAGTTAGCCTATAGAAAAGTGAAGAAGTAAAGTAAGAAAAGAAGATAGAATTTCAGTTTGTCAAGATATGCTTGTAGATGAAAGTTAGCCTATAGAAAAGTGAAGAAGTAAAGTAAGAAAAGAATATCTAATGATAAGTTTTCGTAGCAAGCACTAAAATATAAGTTAGAATATCCAAAATGTTAGTTATAATGTAATAATTACGAATCTATATTCAGTTTGTCAAGATATGCTTGTAGATGAAAGTTAGCCTATAGAAAAGTGAAGAAGTAAAGTAAGAAAAGAATATCTAATGATAAGTTTTCGTAGCAAGCACTAAAATATAAGTTAGAATATCCAAAATGTTAATAATTATGTCACAATTACGAATCTGTATTCGGTTTGTCAAGATATGCTTGTAGATGAAAGTTAGCCTATAGAAAAGTGAAGAAGTAAAGTAAGAAAAGAATATCTAATGATAAGTTTTCGTAGCAAGCACTAAAATATAAGTTAGAATATACAAAATGTTAGTTATAATGTAATAATTACGAATCTATATTCAGTTTGTCAAGATATGCTTGTAGATGAAAGTTAGCCTATAGAAAAGTGAAGAAGTAAAGTAAGAAAAGAATATCTAATGATAAGTTTTCGTAGCAAGCACTAAAATATAAGTTAGAATATCCAAAATGTTAATAATTATGTCACAATTACGAATCTGTATTCGGTTTGTCAAGATATGCTTGTAGATGAAAGTTAGCCTATAGAAAAGTGAAGAAGTAAAGTAAGAAAAGAATATCTAATGATAAGTTTTCGTAGCAAGCACTAAAATATAAGTTAGAATATACAAAATGTTAGTTATAATGTAATAATTACGAATCTATATTCAGTTTGTCAAGATATGCTTGTAGATGAAAGTTAGCCTATAGAAAAGTGAAGAAGTAAAGTAAGAAAAGAATATCTAATGATAAGTTTTCGTAGCAAGCACTAAAATATAAGTTAGAATATACAAAATGTTAGTTATAATGTAATAATTACGAATCTATATTCAGTTTGTCAAGATATGCTTGTAGATGAAAGTTAGCCTATAGAAAAGTGAAGAAGTAAAGTAAGAAAAGAATATCTAATGATAAGTTTTCGTAGCAAGCACTAAAATATAAGTTAGAATATACAAAATGTTAGTTATAATGTAATAATTACGAATCTATATTCAGTTTGTCAAGATATGCTTGTAGATGAAAGTTAGCCTATAGAAAAGTGAAGAAGTAAAGTAAGAAAAGAAGATAGAATTTCAGTTTTAAGGAGTATGCTTTGAGAAGTAATAAGTATTTAGAAAAGTGAAGAAGTAAAGTAAGAAAAGAAGATAGAATTTCAGTTTTAAGGAGTATGCTTTGAGAAGTAATAAGTATTTAGAAAAGTGAAGAAGTAAAGTAAGAAAAGAATATCTAATGATAAGTTTTCGTAGCAAGCACTAAAATATAAGTTAGAATATACAAAATGTTAGTTATAATGTAATAATTACGAATCTATATTCAGTTTGTCAAGATATGCTTGTAGATGAAAGTTAGCCTATAGAAAAGTGAAGAAGTAAAGTAAGAAAAGAAGATAGAATTTCAGTTTGTCAAGATATGCTTGTAGATGAAAGTTAGCCTATAGAAAAGTGAAGAAGTAAAGTAAGAAAAGAATATCTAATGATAAGTTTTCGTAGCAAGCACTAAAATATAAGTTAGAATATCCAAAATGTTAGTTATAATGTAATAATTACGAATCTATATTCAGTTTGTCAAGATATGCTTGTAGATGAAAGTTAGCCTATAGAAAAGTGAAGAAGTAAAGTAAGAAAAGAATATCTAATGATAAGTTTTCGTAGCAAGCACTAAAATATAAGTTAGAATATCCAAAATGTTAATAATTATGTCACAATTACGAATCTGTATTCGGTTTGTCAAGATATGCTTGTAGATGAAAGTTAGCCTATAGAAAAGTGAAGAAGTAAAGTAAGAAAAGAATATCTAATGATAAGTTTTCGTAGCAAGCACTAAAATATAAGTTAGAATATACAAAATGTTAGTTATAATGTAATAATTACGAATCTATATTCAGTTTGTCAAGATATGCTTGTAGATGAAAGTTAGCCTATAGAAAAGTGAAGAAGTAAAGTAAGAAAAGAAGATAGAATTTCAGTTTTAAGGAGTATGCTTTGAGAAGTAATAAGTATTTAGAAAAGTGAAGAAGTAAAGTAAGAAAAGAATATCTAATGATAAGTTTTCGTAGCAAGCACTAAAATATAAGTTAGAATATACAAAATGTTAGTTATAATGTAATAATTACGAATCTATATTCAGTTTGTCAAGATATGCTTGTAGATGAAAGTTAGCCTATAGAAAAGTGAAGAAGTAAAGTAAGAAAAGAAGATAGAATTTCAGTTTTAAGGAGTATGCTTTGAGAAGTAATAAGTATTTAGAAAAGTGAAGAAGTAAAGTAAGAAAAGAAGATAGAATTTCAGTTTTAAGGAGTATGCTTTGAGAAGTAATAAGTATTTAGAAAAGTGAAGAAGTAAAGTAAGAAAAGAATATCTAATGATAAGTTTTCGTAGCAAGCACTAAAATATAAGTTAGAATATACAAAATGTTAGTTATAATGTAATAATTACGAATCTATATTCAGTTTGTCAAGATATGCTTGTAGATGAAAGTTAGCCTATAGAAAAGTGAAGAAGTAAAGTAAGAAAAGAAGATAGAATTTCAGTTTTAAGGAGTATGCTTTGAGAAGTAATAAGTATTTAGAAAAGTGAAGAAGTAAAGTAAGAAAAGAAGATAGAATTTCAGTTTTAAGGAGTATGCTTTGAGAAGTAATAAGTATTTAGAAAAGTGAAGAAGTAAAGTAAGAAAAGAATATCTAATGATAAGTTTTCGTAGCAAGCACTAAAATATAAGTTAGAATATACAAAATGTTAGTTATAATGTAATAATTACGAATCTATATTCAGTTTGTCAAGATATGCTTGTAGATGAAAGTTAGCCTATAGAAAAGTGAAGAAGTAAAGTAAGAAAAGAAGATAGAATTTCAGTTTTAAGGAGTATGCTTTGAGAAGTAATAAGTATTTAGAAAAGTGAAGAAGTAAAGTAAGAAAAGAAGATAGAATTTCAGTTTTAAGGAGTATGCTTTGAGAAGTAATAAGTATTTAGAAAAGTGAAGAAGTAAAGTAAGAAAAGAATATCTAATGATAAGTTTTCGTAGCAAGCACTAAAATATAAGTTAGAATATACAAAATGTTAGTTATAATGTAATAATTACGAATCTATATTCAGTTTGTCAAGATATGCTTGTAGATGAAAGTTAGCCTATAGAAAAGTGAAGAAGTAAAGTAAGAAAAGAAGATAGAATTTCAGTTTGTCAAGATATGCTTGTAGATGAAAGTTAGCCTATAGAAAAGTGAAGAAGTAAAGTAAGAAAAGAATATCTAATGATAAGTTTTCGTAGCAAGCACTAAAATATAAGTTAGAATATACAAAATGTTAGTTATAATGTAATAATTACGAATCTATATTCAGTTTGTCAAGATATGCTTGTAGATGAAAGTTAGCCTATAGAAAAGTGAAGAAGTAAAGTAAGAAAAGAAGATAGAATTTCAGTTTTAAGGAGTATGCTTTGAGAAGTAATAAGTATTTAGAAAAGTGAAGAAGTAAAGTAAGAAAAGAAGATAGAATTTCAGTTTTAAGGAGTATGCTTTGAGAAGTAATAAGTATTTAGAAAAGTGAAGAAGTAAAGTAAGAAAAGAATATCTAATGATAAGTTTTCGTAGCAAGCACTAAAATATAAGTTAGAATATACAAAATGTTAGTTATAATGTAATAATTACGAATCTATATTCAGTTTGTCAAGATATGCTTGTAGATGAAAGTTAGCCTATAGAAAAGTGAAGAAGTAAAGTAAGAAAAGAAGATAGAATTTCAGTTTTAAGGAGTATGCTTTGAGAAGTAATAAGTATTTAGAAAAGTGAAGAAGTAAAGTAAGAAAAGAAGATAGAATTTCAGTTTTAAGGAGTATGCTTTGAGAAGTAATAAGTATTTAGAAAAGTGAAGAAGTAAAGTAAGAAAAGAATATCTAATGATAAGTTTTCGTAGCAAGCACTAAAATATAAGTTAGAATATACAAAATGTTAGTTATAATGTAATAATTACGAATCTATATTCAGTTTGTCAAGATATGCTTGTAGATGAAAGTTAGCCTATAGAAAAGTGAAGAAGTAAAGTAAGAAAAGAAGATAGAATTTCAGTTTTAAGGAGTATGCTTTGAGAAGTAATAAGTATTTAGAAAAGTGAAGAAGTAAAGTAAGAAAAGAAGATAGAATTTCAGTTTTAAGGAGTATGCTTTGAGAAGTAATAAGTATTTAGAAAAGTGAAGAAGTAAAGTAAGAAAAGAATATCTAATGATAAGTTTTCGTAGCAAGCACTAAAATATAAGTTAGAATATACAAAATGTTAGTTATAATGTAATAATTACGAATCTATATTCAGTTTGTCAAGATATGCTTGTAGATGAAAGTTAGCCTATAGAAAAGTGAAGAAGTAAAGTAAGAAAAGAAGATAGAATTTCAGTTTGTCAAGATATGCTTGTAGATGAAAGTTAGCCTATAGAAAAGTGAAGAAGTAAAGTAAGAAAAGAATATCTAATGATAAGTTTTCGTAGCAAGCACTAAAATATAAGTTAGAATATCCAAAATGTTAGTTATAATGTAATAATTACGAATCTATATTCAGTTTGTCAAGATATGCTTGTAGATGAAAGTTAGCCTATAGAAAAGTGAAGAAGTAAAGTAAGAAAAGAAGATAGAATGATCAGTTTTCGGAGTATGCTTTGAGAAGTAATAAGTATTTAGAAAAGTGAAGAAGTAAAGTAAGAAAAGAAGATAGAATTTCAGTTTGTCAAGGAGTATGCTTGTAGAGAAGTAATAAGTATAGAAAAGTGAAGAAGTAAAGTAAGAAAAGAATATCTAATGATAAGTTTTCGTAGCAAGCACTAAAATATAAGTTAGAATATACAAAATGTTAGTTATAATGTAATAATTACGAATCTATATTCAGTTTGTCAAGATATGCTTGTAGATGAAAGTTAGCCTATAGAAAAGTGAAGAAGTAAAGTAAGAAAAGAAGATAGAATTTCAGTTTTAAGGAGTATGCTTTGAGAAGTAATAAGTATTTAGAAAAGTGAAGAAGTAAAGTAAGAAAAGAAGATAGAATTTCAGTTTTAAGGAGTATGCTTTGAGAAGTAATAAGTATTTAGAAAAGTGAAGAAGTAAAGTAAGAAAAGAATATCTAATGATAAGTTTTCGTAGCAAGCACTAAAATATAAGTTAGAATATACAAAATGTTAGTTATAATGTAATAATTACGAATCTATATTCAGTTTGTCAAGATATGCTTGTAGATGAAAGTTAGCCTATAGAAAAGTGAAGAAGTAAAGTAAGAAAAGAAGATAGAATTTCAGTTTTAAGGAGTATGCTTTGAGAAGTAATAAGTATTTAGAAAAGTGAAGAAGTAAAGTAAGAAAAGAAGATAGAATTTCAGTTTTAAGGAGTATGCTTTGAGAAGTAATAAGTATTTAGAAAAGTGAAGAAGTAAAGTAAGAAAAGAATATCTAATGATAAGTTTTCGTAGCAAGCACTAAAATATAAGTTAGAATATACAAAATGTTAGTTATAATGTAATAATTACGAATCTATATTCAGTTTGTCAAGATATGCTTGTAGATGAAAGTTAGCCTATAGAAAAGTGAAGAAGTAAAGTAAGAAAAGAAGATAGAATTTCAGTTTTAAGGAGTATGCTTTGAGAAGTAATAAGTATTTAGAAAAGTGAAGAAGTAAAGTAAGAAAAGAAGATAGAATTTCAGTTTTAAGGAGTATGCTTTGAGAAGTAATAAGTATTTAGAAAAGTGAAGAAGTAAAGTAAGAAAAGAATATCTAATGATAAGTTTTCGTAGCAAGCACTAAAATATAAGTTAGAATATACAAAATGTTAGTTATAATGTAATAATTACGAATCTATATTCAGTTTGTCAAGATATGCTTGTAGATGAAAGTTAGCCTATAGAAAAGTGAAGAAGTAAAGTAAGAAAAGAAGATAGAATTTCAGTTTGTCAAGATATGCTTGTAGATGAAAGTTAGCCTATAGAAAAGTGAAGAAGTAAAGTAAGAAAAGAATATCTAATGATAAGTTTTCGTAGCAAGCACTAAAATATAAGTTAGAATATCCAAAATGTTAGTTATAATGTAATAATTACGAATCTATATTCAGTTTGTCAAGATATGCTTGTAGATGAAAGTTAGCCTATAGAAAAGTGAAGAAGTAAAGTAAGAAAAGAAGATAGAATTTCAGTTTTAAGGAGTATGCTTTGAGAAGTAATAAGTATTTAGAAAAGTGAAGAAGTAAAGTAAGAAAAGAAGATAGAATTTCAGTTTTAAGGAGTATGCTTTGAGAAGTAATAAGTATTTAGAAAAGTGAAGAAGTAAAGTAAGAAAAGAATATCTAATGATAAGTTTTCGTAGCAAGCACTAAAATATAAGTTAGAATATACAAAATGTTAGTTATAATGTAATAATTACGAATCTATATTCAGTTTGTCAAGATATGCTTGTAGATGAAAGTTAGCCTATAGAAAAGTGAAGAAGTAAAGTAAGAAAAGAAGATAGAATTTCAGTTTGTCAAGATATGCTTGTAGATGAAAGTTAGCCTATAGAAAAGTGAAGAAGTAAAGTAAGAAAAGAATATCTAATGATAAGTTTTCGTAGCAAGCACTAAAATATAAGTTAGAATATCCAAAATGTTAGTTATAATGTAATAATTACGAATCTATATTCAGTTTGTCAAGATATGCTTGTAGATGAAAGTTAGCCTATAGAAAAGTGAAGAAGTAAAGTAAGAAAAGAATATCTAATGATAAGTTTTCGTAGCAAGCACTAAAATATAAGTTAGAATATCCAAAATGTTAATAATTATGTCACAATTACGAATCTGTATTCGGTTTGTCAAGATATGCTTGTAGATGAAAGTTAGCCTATAGAAAAGTGAAGAAGTAAAGTAAGAAAAGAATATCTAATGATAAGTTTTCGTAGCAAGCACTAAAATATAAGTTAGAATATACAAAATGTTAGTTATAATGTAATAATTACGAATCTATATTCAGTTTGTCAAGATATGCTTGTAGATGAAAGTTAGCCTATAGAAAAGTGAAGAAGTAAAGTAAGAAAAGAAGATAGAATTTCAGTTTTAAGGAGTATGCTTTGAGAAGTAATAAGTATTTAGAAAAGTGAAGAAGTAAAGTAAGAAAAGAATATCTAATGATAAGTTTTCGTAGCAAGCACTAAAATATAAGTTAGAATATACAAAATGTTAGTTATAATGTAATAATTACGAATCTATATTCAGTTTGTCAAGATATGCTTGTAGATGAAAGTTAGCCTATAGAAAAGTGAAGAAGTAAAGTAAGAAAAGAAGATAGAATTTCAGTTTGTCAAGATATGCTTGTAGATGAAAGTTAGCCTATAGAAAAGTGAAGAAGTAAAGTAAGAAAAGAATATCTAATGATAAGTTTTCGTAGCAAGCACTAAAATATAAGTTAGAATATCCAAAATGTTAGTTATAATGTAATAATTACGAATCTATATTCAGTTTGTCAAGATATGCTTGTAGATGAAAGTTAGCCTATAGAAAAGTGAAGAAGTAAAGTAAGAAAAGAATATCTAATGATAAGTTTTCGTAGCAAGCACTAAAATATAAGTTAGAATATCCAAAATGTTAATAATTATGTCACAATTACGAATCTGTATTCGGTTTGTCAAGATATGCTTGTAGATGAAAGTTAGCCTATAGAAAAGTGAAGAAGTAAAGTAAGAAAAGAATATCTAATGATAAGTTTTCGTAGCAAGCACTAAAATATAAGTTAGAATATACAAAATGTTAGTTATAATGTAATAATTACGAATCTATATTCAGTTTGTCAAGATATGCTTGTAGATGAAAGTTAGCCTATAGAAAAGTGAAGAAGTAAAGTAAGAAAAGAAGATAGAATTTCAGTTTGTCAAGATATGCTTGTAGATGAAAGTTAGCCTATAGAAAAGTGAAGAAGTAAAGTAAGAAAAGAATATCTAATGATAAGTTTTCGTAGCAAGCACTAAAATATAAGTTAGAATATCCAAAATGTTAGTTATAATGTAATAATTACGAATCTATATTCAGTTTGTCAAGATATGCTTGTAGATGAAAGTTAGCCTATAGAAAAGTGAAGAAGTAAAGTAAGAAAAGAAGATAGAATTTCAGTTTTAAGGAGTATGCTTTGAGAAGTAATAAGTATTTAGAAAAGTGAAGAAGTAAAGTAAGAAAAGAAGATAGAATTTCAGTTTTAAGGAGTATGCTTTGAGAAGTAATAAGTATTTAGAAAAGTGAAGAAGTAAAGTAAGAAAAGAATATCTAATGATAAGTTTTCGTAGCAAGCACTAAAATATAAGTTAGAATATACAAAATGTTAGTTATAATGTAATAATTACGAATCTATATTCAGTTTGTCAAGATATGCTTGTAGATGAAAGTTAGCCTATAGAAAAGTGAAGAAGTAAAGTAAGAAAAGAAGATAGAATTTCAGTTTGTCAAGATATGCTTGTAGATGAAAGTTAGCCTATAGAAAAGTGAAGAAGTAAAGTAAGAAAAGAATATCTAATGATAAGTTTTCGTAGCAAGCACTAAAATATAAGTTAGAATATCCAAAATGTTAGTTATAATGTAATAATTACGAATCTATATTCAGTTTGTCAAGATATGCTTGTAGATGAAAGTTAGCCTATAGAAAAGTGAAGAAGTAAAGTAAGAAAAGAATATCTAATGATAAGTTTTCGTAGCAAGCACTAAAATATAAGTTAGAATATCCAAAATGTTAATAATTATGTCACAATTACGAATCTGTATTCGGTTTGTCAAGATATGCTTGTAGATGAAAGTTAGCCTATAGAAAAGTGAAGAAGTAAAGTAAGAAAAGAATATCTAATGATAAGTTTTCGTAGCAAGCACTAAAATATAAGTTAGAATATACAAAATGTTAGTTATAATGTAATAATTACGAATCTATATTCAGTTTGTCAAGATATGCTTGTAGATGAAAGTTAGCCTATAGAAAAGTGAAGAAGTAAAGTAAGAAAAGAATATCTAATGATAAGTTTTCGTAGCAAGCACTAAAATATAAGTTAGAATATCCAAAATGTTAGTTATAATGTAATAATTACGAATCTATATTCAGTTTGTCAAGATATGCTTGTAGATGAAAGTTAGCCTATAGAAAAGTGAAGAAGTAAAGTAAGAAAAGAATATCTAATGATAAGTTTTCGTAGCAAGCACTAAAATATAAGTTAGAATATCCAAAATGTTAATAATTATGTCACAATTACGAATCTGTATTCGGTTTGTCAAGATATGCTTGTAGATGAAAGTTAGCCTATAGAAAAGTGAAGAAGTAAAGTAAGAAAAGAATATCTAATGATAAGTTTTCGTAGCAAGCACTAAAATATAAGTTAGAATATACAAAATGTTAGTTATAATGTAATAATTACGAATCTATATTCAGTTTGTCAAGATATGCTTGTAGATGAAAGTTAGCCTATAGAAAAGTGAAGAAGTAAAGTAAGAAAAGAAGATAGAATTTCAGTTTTAAGGAGTATGCTTTGAGAAGTAATAAGTATTTAGAAAAGTGAAGAAGTAAAGTAAGAAAAGAATATCTAATGATAAGTTTTCGTAGCAAGCACTAAAATATAAGTTAGAATATACAAAATGTTAGTTATAATGTAATAATTACGAATCTATATTCAGTTTGTCAAGATATGCTTGTAGATGAAAGTTAGCCTATAGAAAAGTGAAGAAGTAAAGTAAGAAAAGAAGATAGAATTTCAGTTTGTCAAGATATGCTTGTAGATGAAAGTTAGCCTATAGAAAAGTGAAGAAGTAAAGTAAGAAAAGAATATCTAATGATAAGTTTTCGTAGCAAGCACTAAAATATAAGTTAGAATATCCAAAATGTTAGTTATAATGTAATAATTACGAATCTATATTCAGTTTGTCAAGATATGCTTGTAGATGAAAGTTAGCCTATAGAAAAGTGAAGAAGTAAAGTAAGAAAAGAATATCTAATGATAAGTTTTCGTAGCAAGCACTAAAATATAAGTTAGAATATCCAAAATGTTAATAATTATGTCACAATTACGAATCTGTATTCGGTTTGTCAAGATATGCTTGTAGATGAAAGTTAGCCTATAGAAAAGTGAAGAAGTAAAGTAAGAAAAGAATATCTAATGATAAGTTTTCGTAGCAAGCACTAAAATATAAGTTAGAATATACAAAATGTTAGTTATAATGTAATAATTACGAATCTATATTCAGTTTGTCAAGATATGCTTGTAGATGAAAGTTAGCCTATAGAAAAGTGAAGAAGTAAAGTAAGAAAAGAAGATAGAATTTCAGTTTTAAGGAGTATGCTTTGAGAAGTAATAAGTATTTAGAAAAGTGAAGAAGTAAAGTAAGAAAAGAATATCTAATGATAAGTTTTCGTAGCAAGCACTAAAATATAAGTTAGAATATACAAAATGTTAGTTATAATGTAATAATTACGAATCTATATTCAGTTTGTCAAGATATGCTTGTAGATGAAAGTTAGCCTATAGAAAAGTGAAGAAGTAAAGTAAGAAAAGAAGATAGAATTTCAGTTTGTCAAGATATGCTTGTAGATGAAAGTTAGCCTATAGAAAAGTGAAGAAGTAAAGTAAGAAAAGAATATCTAATGATAAGTTTTCGTAGCAAGCACTAAAATATAAGTTAGAATATCCAAAATGTTAGTTATAATGTAATAATTACGAATCTATATTCAGTTTGTCAAGATATGCTTGTAGATGAAAGTTAGCCTATAGAAAAGTGAAGAAGTAAAGTAAGAAAAGAAGATAGAATTTCAGTTTGTCAAGATATGCTTGTAGATGAAAGTTAGCCTATAGAAAAGTGAAGAAGTAAAGTAAGAAAAGAATATCTAATGATAAGTTTTCGTAGCAAGCACTAAAATATAAGTTAGAATATACAAAATGTTAGTTATAATGTAATAATTACGAATCTATATTCAGTTTGTCAAGATATGCTTGTAGATGAAAGTTAGCCTATAGAAAAGTGAAGAAGTAAAGTAAGAAAAGAAGATAGAATTTCAGTTTTAAGGAGTATGCTTTGAGAAGTAATAAGTATTTAGAAAAGTGAAGAAGTAAAGTAAGAAAAGAAGATAGAATTTCAGTTTTAAGGAGTATGCTTTGAGAAGTAATAAGTATTTAGAAAAGTGAAGAAGTAAAGTAAGAAAAGAATATCTAATGATAAGTTTTCGTAGCAAGCACTAAAATATAAGTTAGAATATACAAAATGTTAGTTATAATGTAATAATTACGAATCTATATTCAGTTTGTCAAGATATGCTTGTAGATGAAAGTTAGCCTATAGAAAAGTGAAGAAGTAAAGTAAGAAAAGAAGATAGAATTTCAGTTTTAAGGAGTATGCTTTGAGAAGTAATAAGTATTTAGAAAAGTGAAGAAGTAAAGTAAGAAAAGAAGATAGAATTTCAGTTTTAAGGAGTATGCTTTGAGAAGTAATAAGTATTTAGAAAAGTGAAGAAGTAAAGTAAGAAAAGAATATCTAATGATAAGTTTTCGTAGCAAGCACTAAAATATAAGTTAGAATATACAAAATGTTAGTTATAATGTAATAATTACGAATCTATATTCAGTTTGTCAAGATATGCTTGTAGATGAAAGTTAGCCTATAGAAAAGTGAAGAAGTAAAGTAAGAAAAGAAGATAGAATTTCAGTTTGTCAAGATATGCTTGTAGATGAAAGTTAGCCTATAGAAAAGTGAAGAAGTAAAGTAAGAAAAGAATATCTAATGATAAGTTTTCGTAGCAAGCACTAAAATATAAGTTAGAATATCCAAAATGTTAGTTATAATGTAATAATTACGAATCTATATTCAGTTTGTCAAGATATGCTTGTAGATGAAAGTTAGCCTATAGAAAAGTGAAGAAGTAAAGTAAGAAAAGAATATCTAATGATAAGTTTTCGTAGCAAGCACTAAAATATAAGTTAGAATATCCAAAATGTTAATAATTATGTCACAATTACGAATCTGTATTCGGTTTGTCAAGATATGCTTGTAGATGAAAGTTAGCCTATAGAAAAGTGAAGAAGTAAAGTAAGAAAAGAATATCTAATGATAAGTTTTCGTAGCAAGCACTAAAATATAAGTTAGAATATACAAAATGTTAGTTATAATGTAATAATTACGAATCTATATTCAGTTTGTCAAGATATGCTTGTAGATGAAAGTTAGCCTATAGAAAAGTGAAGAAGTAAAGTAAGAAAAGAAGATAGAATTTCAGTTTTAAGGAGTATGCTTTGAGAAGTAATAAGTATTTAGAAAAGTGAAGAAGTAAAGTAAGAAAAGAATATCTAATGATAAGTTTTCGTAGCAAGCACTAAAATATAAGTTAGAATATACAAAATGTTAGTTATAATGTAATAATTACGAATCTATATTCAGTTTGTCAAGATATGCTTGTAGATGAAAGTTAGCCTATAGAAAAGTGAAGAAGTAAAGTAAGAAAAGAAGATAGAATTTCAGTTTGTCAAGATATGCTTGTAGATGAAAGTTAGCCTATAGAAAAGTGAAGAAGTAAAGTAAGAAAAGAATATCTAATGATAAGTTTTCGTAGCAAGCACTAAAATATAAGTTAGAATATCCAAAATGTTAGTTATAATGTAATAATTACGAATCTATATTCAGTTTGTCAAGATATGCTTGTAGATGAAAGTTAGCCTATAGAAAAGTGAAGAAGTAAAGTAAGAAAAGAATATCTAATGATAAGTTTTCGTAGCAAGCACTAAAATATAAGTTAGAATATCCAAAATGTTAATAATTATGTCACAATTACGAATCTGTATTCGGTTTGTCAAGATATGCTTGTAGATGAAAGTTAGCCTATAGAAAAGTGAAGAAGTAAAGTAAGAAAAGAATATCTAATGATAAGTTTTCGTAGCAAGCACTAAAATATAAGTTAGAATATACAAAATGTTAGTTATAATGTAATAATTACGAATCTATATTCAGTTTGTCAAGATATGCTTGTAGATGAAAGTTAGCCTATAGAAAAGTGAAGAAGTAAAGTAAGAAAAGAAGATAGAATTTCAGTTTTAAGGAGTATGCTTTGAGAAGTAATAAGTATTTAGAAAAGTGAAGAAGTAAAGTAAGAAAAGAATATCTAATGATAAGTTTTCGTAGCAAGCACTAAAATATAAGTTAGAATATACAAAATGTTAGTTATAATGTAATAATTACGAATCTATATTCAGTTTGTCAAGATATGCTTGTAGATGAAAGTTAGCCTATAGAAAAGTGAAGAAGTAAAGTAAGAAAAGAAGATAGAATTTCAGTTTGTCAAGATATGCTTGTAGATGAAAGTTAGCCTATAGAAAAGTGAAGAAGTAAAGTAAGAAAAGAATATCTAATGATAAGTTTTCGTAGCAAGCACTAAAATATAAGTTAGAATATCCAAAATGTTAGTTATAATGTAATAATTACGAATCTATATTCAGTTTGTCAAGATATGCTTGTAGATGAAAGTTAGCCTATAGAAAAGTGAAGAAGTAAAGTAAGAAAAGAAGATAGAATTTCAGTTTGTCAAGATATGCTTGTAGATGAAAGTTAGCCTATAGAAAAGTGAAGAAGTAAAGTAAGAAAAGAATATCTAATGATAAGTTTTCGTAGCAAGCACTAAAATATAAGTTAGAATATACAAAATGTTAGTTATAATGTAATAATTACGAATCTATATTCAGTTTGTCAAGATATGCTTGTAGATGAAAGTTAGCCTATAGAAAAGTGAAGAAGTAAAGTAAGAAAAGAATATCTAATGATAAGTTTTCGTAGCAAGCACTAAAATATAAGTTAGAATATACAAAATGTTAGTTATAATGTAATAATTACGAATCTATATTCAGTTTGTCAAGATATGCTTGTAGATGAAAGTTAGCCTATAGAAAAGTGAAGAAGTAAAGTAAGAAAAGAAGATAGAATTTCAGTTTTAAGGAGTATGCTTTGAGAAGTAATAAGTATTTAGAAAAGTGAAGAAGTAAAGTAAGAAAAGAAGATAGAATTTCAGTTTTAAGGAGTATGCTTTGAGAAGTAATAAGTATTTAGAAAAGTGAAGAAGTAAAGTAAGAAAAGAATATCTAATGATAAGTTTTCGTAGCAAGCACTAAAATATAAGTTAGAATATACAAAATGTTAGTTATAATGTAATAATTACGAATCTATATTCAGTTTGTCAAGATATGCTTGTAGATGAAAGTTAGCCTATAGAAAAGTGAAGAAGTAAAGTAAGAAAAGAAGATAGAATTTCAGTTTGTCAAGATATGCTTGTAGATGAAAGTTAGCCTATAGAAAAGTGAAGAAGTAAAGTAAGAAAAGAATATCTAATGATAAGTTTTCGTAGCAAGCACTAAAATATAAGTTAGAATATCCAAAATGTTAGTTATAATGTAATAATTACGAATCTATATTCAGTTTGTCAAGATATGCTTGTAGATGAAAGTTAGCCTATAGAAAAGTGAAGAAGTAAAGTAAGAAAAGAATATCTAATGATAAGTTTTCGTAGCAAGCACTAAAATATAAGTTAGAATATCCAAAATGTTAATAATTATGTCACAATTACGAATCTGTATTCGGTTTGTCAAGATATGCTTGTAGATGAAAGTTAGCCTATAGAAAAGTGAAGAAGTAAAGTAAGAAAAGAATATCTAATGATAAGTTTTCGTAGCAAGCACTAAAATATAAGTTAGAATATACAAAATGTTAGTTATAATGTAATAATTACGAATCTATATTCAGTTTGTCAAGATATGCTTGTAGATGAAAGTTAGCCTATAGAAAAGTGAAGAAGTAAAGTAAGAAAAGAATATCTAATGATAAGTTTTCGTAGCAAGCACTAAAATATAAGTTAGAATATACAAAATGTTAGTTATAATGTAATAATTACGAATCTATATTCAGTTTGTCAAGATATGCTTGTAGATGAAAGTTAGCCTATAGAAAAGTGAAGAAGTAAAGTAAGAAAAGAAGATAGAATTTCAGTTTTAAGGAGTATGCTTTGAGAAGTAATAAGTATTTAGAAAAGTGAAGAAGTAAAGTAAGAAAAGAAGATAGAATTTCAGTTTTAAGGAGTATGCTTTGAGAAGTAATAAGTATTTAGAAAAGTGAAGAAGTAAAGTAAGAAAAGAATATCTAATGATAAGTTTTCGTAGCAAGCACTAAAATATAAGTTAGAATATACAAAATGTTAGTTATAATGTAATAATTACGAATCTATATTCAGTTTGTCAAGATATGCTTGTAGATGAAAGTTAGCCTATAGAAAAGTGAAGAAGTAAAGTAAGAAAAGAAGATAGAATTTCAGTTTGTCAAGATATGCTTGTAGATGAAAGTTAGCCTATAGAAAAGTGAAGAAGTAAAGTAAGAAAAGAATATCTAATGATAAGTTTTCGTAGCAAGCACTAAAATATAAGTTAGAATATCCAAAATGTTAGTTATAATGTAATAATTACGAATCTATATTCAGTTTGTCAAGATATGCTTGTAGATGAAAGTTAGCCTATAGAAAAGTGAAGAAGTAAAGTAAGAAAAGAATATCTAATGATAAGTTTTCGTAGCAAGCACTAAAATATAAGTTAGAATATCCAAAATGTTAATAATTATGTCACAATTACGAATCTGTATTCGGTTTGTCAAGATATGCTTGT
>CAMPDV010004994.1:0-27907 GCA_946699065.1 Loxodes magnus
AAAAGAAGATAGAATTTCAGTTTTAAGTATTATGCTTTGAGAAGTATTAAGTATTTAGAAAAGTGAAGAAGTAGAGTAAGAAAAGAAGATTGACCTTTAGTTTTAAGTATTATGCTTTGAGAAGTATTAAGTATTAAGAAAAGTGAAGAAGTAAAGTAAGAAAATAAGAAAGAATTTCAGTTTTAAGCATTATGCTTTGAGAAGTAATAAGTATTTAGAAAAGTGAAGAAGTAGAGTAAGAAAAGAAGATAGAATTTCAGTTTTAAGTAGTATGCTTTGAGAAGCAATAAGTATTTAGAAAAGTGAATAAGTAAAGTAAGAAAAGAAGATAGAATTTCAGTTTTAAGGAGTATGCTTTGAGAAGTAATAAGTATTTAGAAAAGTGAAGAAGTAAAGTAAGAAAAGAAGATAGAATTTCAGTTTTAAGGAGTATGCTTTGAGAAGTAATAAGTATTTAGAAAAGTGAAGAAGTAAAGTAAGAAAAGAAGATAGAATTTCAGTTTTAAGGAGTATGCTTTGAGAAGTAATAAGTATTTAGAAAAGAGAAGAAGCAAAGTAAGAAAATAAAATCTAATGATAAGTTTTCGTAACAAGAATTAAAATATAATTTATAATATCAAAAATGTTAGTAATATTATAATAATTACGAATCTGTTTTCGGTTTGTCAAGATATGCTTGTAGATGAAAGTTAGCCTATTGAAAAGTGAATAAGTAAAGTAAGAAAAGAAGATAGAATTTCAGTTTTAAGGAGTATGCTTTGAGAAGTAATAAGTATTTAGAAAAGTGAAGAAGTAAAGTAAGAAAAGAAGATAGAATTTCAGTTTTAAGGAGTATGCTTTGAGAAGTAATAAGTATTTAGAAAAGTGAAGAAGTAAAGTAAGAAAAGAAGATAGAATTTCAGTTTTAAGGAGTATGCTTTGAGAAGTAATAAGTATTTAGAAAAGTGAAGAAGTAGAGTAAGAAAAGAAGATAGAATTTCAGTTTTAAGTATTATGCTTTGAGAAGTATTAAGTATTTAGAAAAGTGAAGAAGTAGAGTAAGAAAAGAAGATTGACCTTTAGTTTTAAGTATTATGCTTTGAGAAGTATTAAGTATTAAGAAAAGTGAAGAAGTAAAGTAAGAAAATAAGAAAGAATTTCAGTTTTAAGGAGTATGCTTTGAGAAGTAATAAGTATTTAGAAAAGTGAAGAAGTAGAGTAAGAAAAGAAGATAGAATTTCAGTTTTAAGGAGTATGCTTTGAGAAGTAATAAGTATTTAGAAAAGTGAATAAGTAAAGTAAGAAAAGAAGATAGAATTTCAGTTTTAAGGAGTATGCTTTGAGAAGTAATAAGTATTTAGAAAAGTGAAGAAGTAAAGTAAGAAAAGAAGATAGAATTTCAGTTTTAAGGAGTATGCTTTGAGAAGTAATAAGTATTTAGAAAAGTGAATAAGTAAAGTAAGAAAAGAAGATAGAATTTCAGTTTTAAGGAGTATGCTTTGAGAAGTAATAAGTATTTAGAAAAGTGAAGAAGTAAAGTAAGAAAAGAAGATAGAATTTCAGTTTTAAGGAGTATGCTTTGAGAAGTAATAAGTATTTAGAAAAGTGAAGAAGTAAAGTAAGAAAAGAAGATAGAATTTCAGTTTTAAGGAGTATGCTTTGAGAAGTAATAAGTATTTAGAAAAGAGAAGAAGCAAAGTAAGAAAATAAAATCTAATGATAAGTTTTCGTAACAAGAATTAAAATATAATTTATAATATCAAAAATGTTAGTAATATTATAATAATTACGAATCTGTTTTCGGTTTGTCAAGATATGCTTGTAGATGAAAGTTAGCCTATTGAAAAGTGAATAAGTAAAGTAAGAAAAGAAGATAGAATTTCAGTTTTAAGGAGTATGCTTTGAGAAGTAATAAGTATTTAGAAAAGTGAAGAAGTAAAGTAAGAAAAGAAGATAGAATTTCAGTTTTAAGGAGTATGCTTTGAGAAGTAATAAGTATTTAGAAAAGTGAAGAAGTAAAGTAAGAAAAGAAGATAGAATTTCAGTTTTAAGGAGTATGCTTTGAGAAGTAATAAGTATTTAGAAAAGAGAAGAAGCAAAGTAAGAAAATAAAATCTAATGATAAGTTTTCGTAACAAGAATTAAAATATAATTTATAATATCAAAAATGTTAGTAATATTATAATAATTACGAATCTGTTTTCGGTTTGTCAAGATATGCTTGTAGATGAAAGTTAGCCTACTGAAGTGAAGAAGTAGAGTAAGAAAAGAAGATAGAATTTCAGTTTTAAGTATTATGCTTTGAGAAGTATTAAGTATTTAGAAAAGTGAAGAAGTAGAGTAAGAAAAGAAGATTGACCTTTAGTTTTAAGTATTATGCTTTGAGAAGTATTAAGTATTAAGAAAAGTGAAGAAGTAAAGTAAGAAAATAAGAAAGAATTTCAGTTTTAAGCATTATGCTTTGAGAAGTAATAAGTATTTAGAAAAGTGAAGAAGTAGAGTAAGAAAAGAAGATAGAATTTCAGTTTTAAGTAGTATGCTTTGAGAAGCAATAAGTATTTAGAAAAGTGAATAAGTAAAGTAAGAAAAGAAGATAGAATTTCAGTTTTAAGGAGTATGCTTTGAGAAGTAATAAGTATTTAGAAAAGTGAAGAAGTAAAGTAAGAAAAGAAGATAGAATTTCAGTTTTAAGGAGTATGCTTTGAGAAGTAATAAGTATTTAGAAAAGTGAAGAAGTAAAGTAAGAAAAGAAGATAGAATTTCAGTTTTAAGGAGTATGCTTTGAGAAGTAATAAGTATTTAGAAAAGAGAAGAAGCAAAGTAAGAAAATAAAATCTAATGATAAGTTTTCGTAACAAGAATTAAAATATAATTTATAATATCAAAAATGTTAGTAATATTATAATAATTACGAATCTGTTTTCGGTTTGTCAAGATATGCTTGTAGATGAAAGTTAGCCTATTGAAAAGTGAATAAGTAAAGTAAGAAAAGAAGATAGAATTTCAGTTTTAAGGAGTATGCTTTGAGAAGTAATAAGTATTTAGAAAAGTGAAGAAGTAAAGTAAGAAAAGAAGATAGAATTTCAGTTTTAAGGAGTATGCTTTGAGAAGTAATAAGTATTTAGAAAAGTGAAGAAGTAAAGTAAGAAAAGAAGATAGAATTTCAGTTTTAAGGAGTATGCTTTGAGAAGTATTAAGTATTTAGAAAAGTGAAGAAGTAGAGTAAGAAAAGAAGATTGACCTTTAGTTTTAAGTATTATGCTTTGAGAAGTATTAAGTATTAAGAAAAGTGAAGAAGTAAAGTAAGAAAATAAGAAAGAATTTCAGTTTTAAGCATTATGCTTTGAGAAGTAATAAGTATTTAGAAAAGTGAAGAAGTAGAGTAAGAAAAGAAGATAGAATTTCAGTTTTAAGTAGTATGCTTTGAGAAGTAATAAGTATTTAGAAAAGTGAATAAGTAAAGTAAGAAAAGAAGATAGAATTTCAGTTTTAAGGAGTATGCTTTGAGAAGTAATAAGTATTTAGAAAAGTGAAGAAGTAAAGTAAAGTAAGAAAAGAAGATAGAATTTCAGTTTTAAGGAGTATGCTTTGAGAAGTAATAAGTATTTAGAAAAGTGAATAAGTAAAGTAAGAAAAGAAGATAGAATTTCAGTTTTAAGGAGTATGCTTTGAGAAGTAATAAGTATTTAGAAAAGTGAAGAAGTAAAGTAAGAAAAGAAGATAGAATTTCAGTTTTAAGGAGTATGCTTTGAGAAGTAATAAGTATTTAGAAAAGTGAAGAAGTAAAGTAAGAAAAGAAGATAGAATTTCAGTTTTAAGGAGTATGCTTTGAGAAGTAATAAGTATTTAGAAAAGAGAAGAAGCAAAGTAAGAAAATAAAATCTAATGATAAGTTTTCGTAACAAGAATTAAAATATAATTTATAATATCAAAAATGTTAGTAATATTATAATAATTACGAATCTGTTTTCGGTTTGTCAAGATATGCTTGTAGATGAAAGTTAGCCTATTGAAAAGTGAATAAGTAAAGTAAGAAAAGAAGATAGAATTTCAGTTTTAAGGAGTATGCTTTGAGAAGTAATAAGTATTTAGAAAAGTGAAGAAGTAAAGTAAGAAAAGAAGATAGAATTTCAGTTTTAAGGAGTATGCTTTGAGAAGTAATAAGTATTTAGAAAAGTGAAGAAGTAAAGTAAGAAAAGAAGATAGAATTTCAGTTTTAAGGAGTATGCTTTGAGAAGTAATAAGTATTTAGAAAAGAGAAGAAGCAAAGTAAGAAAATAAAATCTAATGATAAGTTTTCGTAACAAGAATTAAAATATAATTTATAATATCAAAAATGTTAGTAATATTATAATAATTAGAATCTGTTTTCGGTTTGTCAAGATATGCTTGTAGATGAAAGTTAGCCTACTGAAGTGAAGAAGTAGAGTAAGAAAAGAAGATAGAATTTCAGTTTTAAGTATTATGCTTTGAGAAGTATTAAGTATTTAGAAAAGTGAAGAAGTAGAGTAAGAAAAGAAGATTGACCTTTAGTTTTAAGTATTATGCTTTGAGAAGTATTAAGTATTAAGAAAAGTGAAGAAGTAAAGTAAGAAAATAAGAAAGAATTTCAGTTTTAAGCATTATGCTTTGAGAAGTAATAAGTATTTAGAAAAGTGAAGAAGTAAAGTAAGAAAAGAAGATAGAATTTCAGTTTTAAGGAGTATGCTTTGAGAAGTAATAAGTATTTAGAAAAGTGAATAAGTAAAGTAAGAAAAGAAGATAGAATTTCAGTTTTAAGGAGTATGCTTTGAGAAGTAATAAGTATTTAGAAAAGTGAAGAAGTAAAGTAAGAAAAGAAGATAGAATTTCAGTTTTAAGGAGTATGCTTTGAGAAGTAATAAGTATTTAGAAAAGTGAAGAAGTAAAGTAAGAAAAGAAGATAGAATTTCAGTTTTAAGGAGTATGCTTTGAGAAGTAATAAGTATTTAGAAAAGTGAAGAAGTAAAGTAAGAAAAGAAGATAGAATTTCAGTTTTAAGGAGTATGCTTTGAGAAGTAATAAGTATTTAGAAAAGTGAAGAAGTAAAGTAAGAAAAGAAGATAGAATTTCAGTTTTAAGGAGTATGCTTTGAGAAGTAATAAGTATTTAGAAAAGAGAAGAAGCAAAGTAAGAAAATAAAATCTAATGATAAGTTTTCGTAACAAGAATTAAAATATAATTTATAATATCAAAAATGTTAGTAATATTATAATAATTACGAATCTGTTTTCGGTTTGTCAAGATATGCTTGTAGATGAAAGTTAGCCTATTGAAAAGTGAATAAGTAAAGTAAGAAAAGAAGATAGAATTTCAGTTTTAAGGAGTATGCTTTGAGAAGTAATAAGTATTTAGAAAAGTGAAGAAGTAAAGTAAGAAAAGAAGATAGAATTTCAGTTTTAAGGAGTATGCTTTGAGAAGTAATAAGTATTTAGAAAAGTGAAGAAGTAAAGTAAGAAAAGAAGATAGAATTTCAGTTTTAAGGAGTATGCTTTGAGAAGTAATAAGTATTTAGAAAAGAGAAGAAGCAAAGTAAGAAAATAAAATCTAATGATAAGTTTTCGTAACAAGAATTAAAATATAATTTATAATATCAAAAATGTTAGTAATATTATAATAATTACGAATCTGTTTTCGGTTTGTCAAGATATGCTTGTAGATGAAAGTTAGCCTACTGAAGTGAAGAAGTAGAGTAAGAAAAGAAGATAGAATTTCAGTTTTAAGTATTATGCTTTGAGAAGTATTAAGTATTTAGAAAAGTGAAGAAGTAGAGTAAGAAAAGAAGATTGACCTTTAGTTTTAAGTATTATGCTTTGAGAAGTATTAAGTATTAAGAAAAGTGAAGAAGTAAAGTAAGAAAATAAGAAAGAATTTCAGTTTTAAGCATTATGCTTTGAGAAGTAATAAGTATTTAGAAAAGTGAAGAAGTAGAGTAAGAAAAGAAGATAGAATTTCAGTTTTAAGTAGTATGCTTTGAGAAGCAATAAGTATTTAGAAAAGTGAATAAGTAAAGTAAGAAAAGAAGATAGAATTTCAGTTTTAAGGAGTATGCTTTGAGAAGTAATAAGTATTTAGAAAAGTGAAGAAGTAAAGTAAGAAAAGAAGATAGAATTTCAGTTTTAAGGAGTATGCTTTGAGAAGTAATAAGTATTTAGAAAAGTGAAGAAGTAAAGTAAGAAAAGAAGATAGAATTTCAGTTTTAAGGAGTATGCTTTGAGAAGTAATAAGTATTTAGAAAAGAGAAGAAGCAAAGTAAGAAAATAAAATCTAATGATAAGTTTTCGTAACAAGAATTAAAATATAATTTATAATATCAAAAATGTTAGTAATATTATAATAATTACGAATCTGTTTTCGGTTTGTCAAGATATGCTTGTAGATGAAAGTTAGCCTATTGAAAAGTGAATAAGTAAAGTAAGAAAAGAAGATAGAATTTCAGTTTTAAGGAGTATGCTTTGAGAAGTAATAAGTATTTAGAAAAGTGAAGAAGTAGAGTAAGAAAAGAAGATAGAATTTCAGTTTTAAGGAGTATGCTTTGAGAAGTAATAAGTATTTAGAAAAGTGAAGAAGTAAAGTAAGAAAAGAAGATAGAATTTCAGTTTTAAGGAGTATGCTTTGAGAAGTAATAAGTATTTAGAAAAGTGAAGAAGTAAAGTAAGAAAAGAAGATAGAATTTCAGTTTTAAGGAGTATGCTTTGAGAAGTAATAAGTATTTAGAAAAGTGAAGAAGTAAAGTAAGAAAAGAAGATAGAATTTCAGTTTTAAGGAGTATGCTTTGAGAAGTAATAAGTATTTAGAAAAGTGAAGAAGTAAAGTAAGAAAAGAAGATAGAATTTCAGTTTTAAGGAGTATGCTTTGAGAAGTAATAAGTATTTAGAAAAGAGAAGAAGCAAAGTAAGAAAATAAAATCTAATGATAAGTTTTCGTAACAAGAATTAAAATATAATTTATAATATCAAAAATGTTAGTAATATTATAATAATTACGAATCTGTTTTCGGTTTGTCAAGATATGCTTGTAGATGAAAGTTAGCCTATTGAAAAGTGAATAAGTAAAGTAAGAAAAGAAGATAGAATTTCAGTTTTAAGGAGTATGCTTTGAGAAGTAATAAGTATTTAGAAAAGTGAAGAAGTAAAGTAAGAAAAGAAGATAGAATTTCAGTTTTAAGGAGTATGCTTTGAGAAGTAATAAGTATTTAGAAAAGTGAAGAAGTAAAGTAAGAAAAGAAGATAGAATTTCAGTTTTAAGGAGTATGCTTTGAGAAGTAATAAGTATTTAGAAAAGTGAAGAAGTAAAGTAAGAAAAGAAGATAGAATTTCAGTTTTAAGTAGTATGCTTTGAGAAGTAATAAGTATTTAGAAAAGTGAAGAAGTAGAGTAAGAAAATAAGAAAGAATTTCAGTTTTAAGCATTATGCTTTGAGAAGTAATAAGTATTTAGAAAAGTGAAGAAGTAGAGTAAGAAAAGAAGAAAGAATTTCAGTTTTAAGCATTATGCTTTGAGAAGTAATAAGTATTTAGAAAAGTGAAGAAGTAGAGTAAGAAAAGAAGATAGAATTTCAGTTTTAAGAGTATGCTTTGAGAAGTAATAAGTATTTAGAAAAGTGAATAAGTAAAGTAAGAAAAGAAGATAGAATTTCAGTTTTAAGGAGTATGCTTTGAGAAGTAATAAGTATTTAGAAAAGTGAAGAAGTAAAGTAAGAAAAGAAGATAGAATTTCAGTTTTAAGGAGTATGCTTTGAGAAGTAATAAGTATTTAGAAAAGTGAAGAAGTAAAGTAAGAAAATAAAATCTAATGATAAGTTTTCGTAACAAGAATTAAAATATAATTTATAATATCAAAAATGTTAGTAATATTATAATAATTACGAATCTGTTTTCGGTTTGTCAAGATATGCTTGTAGATGAAAGTTAGCCTATTGAAAAGTGAATAAGTAAAGTAAGAAAAGAAGATAGAATTTCAGTTTTAAGGAGTATGCTTTGAGAAGTAATAAGTATTTAGAAAAGTGAAGAAGTAAAGTAAGAAAAGAAGATAGAATTTCAGTTTTAAGGAGTATGCTTTGAGAAGTAATAAGTATTTAGAAAAGTGAAGAAGTAAAGTAAGAAAAGAAGATAGAATTTCAGTTTTAAGGAGTATGCTTTGAGAAGTAATAAGTATTTAGAAAAGTGAAGAAGTAAAGTAAGAAAAGAAGATAGAATTTCAGTTTTAAGGAGTATGCTTTGAGAAGTAATAAGTATTTAGAAAAGTGAAGAAGTAAAGTAAGAAAAGAAGATAGAATTTCAGTTTTAAGGAGTATGCTTTGAGAAGTAATAAGTATTTAGAAAAGTGAATAAGTAAAGTAAGAAAAGAAGATAGAATTTCAGTTTTAAGGAGTATGCTTTGAGAAGTAATAAGTATTTAGAAAAGTGAAGAAGTAAAGTAAGAAAAGAAGATAGAATTTCAGTTTTAAGGAGTATGCTTTGAGAAGTAATAAGTATTTAGAAAAGTGAATAAGTAAAGTAAGAAAAGAAGATAGAATTTCAGTTTTAAGTATTATGCTTTGAGAAGTAATAAGTATTTAGAAAAGTGAAGAAGTAAAGTAAGAAAAGAAGATAGAATTTCAGTTTTAAGGAGTATGCTTTGAGAAGTAATAAGTATTTAGAAAAGTGAAGAAGTAAAGTAAGAAAAGAAGATAGAATTTCAGTTTTAAGGAGTATGCTTTGAGAAGTAATAAGTATTTAGAAAAGTGAAGAAGTAAAGTAAGAAAAGAAGATAGAATTTCAGTTTTAAGGAGTATGCTTTGAGAAGTAATAAGTATTTAGAAAAGTGAAGAAGTAAAGTAAGAAAAGAAGATAGAATTTCAGTTTTAAGGAGTATGCTTTGAGAAGTAATAAGTATTTAGAAAAGTGAAGAAGTAAAGTAAGAAAAGAAGATAGAATTTCAGTTTTAAGGAGTATGCTTTGAGAAGTAATAAGTATTTAGAAAAGAGAAGAAGCAAAGTAAGAAAATAAAATCTAATGATAAGTTTTCGTAACAAGAATTAAAATATAATTTATAATATCAAAAATGTTAGTAATATTATAATAATTACGAATCTGTTTTCGGTTTGTCAAGATATGCTTGTAGATGAAAGTTAGCCTATTGAAAAGTGAATAAGTAAAGTAAGAAAAGAAGATAGAATTTCAGTTTTAAGGAGTATGCTTTGAGAAGTAATAAGTATTTAGAAAAGTGAAGAAGTAAAGTAAGAAAAGAAGATAGAATTTCAGTTTTAAGGAGTATGCTTTGAGAAGTAATAAGTATTTAGAAAAGTGAAGAAGTAAAGTAAGAAAAGAAGATAGAATTTCAGTTTTAAGGAGTATGCTTTGAGAAGTAATAAGTATTTAGAAAAGTGAAGAAGTAAAGTAAGAAAAGAAGATAGAATTTCAGTTTTAAGGAGTATGCTTTGAGAAGTAATAAGTATTTAGAAAAGTGAAGAAGTAAAGTAAGAAAAGAAGATAGAATTTCAGTTTTAAGGAGTATGCTTTGAGAAGTAATAAGTATTTAGAAAAGAGAAGAAGCAAAGTAAGAAAATAAAATCTAATGATAAGTTTTCGTAACAAGAATTAAAATATAATTTATAATATCAAAAATGTTAGTAATATTATAATAATTACGAATCTGTTTTCGGTTTGTCAAGATATGCTTGTAGATGAAAGTTAGCCTATTGAAAAGTGAATAAGTAAAGTAAGAAAAGAAGATAGAATTTCAGTTTTAAGGAGTATGCTTTGAGAAGTAATAAGTATTTAGAAAAGTGAAGAAGTAAAGTAAGAAAAGAAGATAGAATTTCAGTTTTAAGGAGTATGCTTTGAGAAGTAATAAGTATTTAGAAAAGTGAAGAAGTAAAGTAAGAAAAGAAGATAGAATTTCAGTTTTAAGGAGTATGCTTTGAGAAGTAATAAGTATTTAGAAAAGTGAAGAAGTAAAGTAAGAAAAGAAGATAGAATTTCAGTTTTAAGGAGTATGCTTTGAGAAGTAATAAGTATTTAGAAAAGTGAAGAAGTAAAGTAAGAAAAGAAGATAGAATTTCAGTTTTAAGGAGTATGCTTTGAGAAGTAATAAGTATTTAGAAAAGAGAAGAAGCAAAGTAAGAAAATAAAATCTAATGATAAGTTTTCGTAACAAGAATTAAAATATAATTTATAATATCAAAAATGTTAGTAATATTATAATAATTACGAATCTGTTTTCGGTTTGTCAAGATATGCTTGTAGATGAAAGTTAGCCTATTGAAAAGTGAATAAGTAAAGTAAGAAAAGAAGATAGAATTTCAGTTTTAAGGAGTATGCTTTGAGAAGTAATAAGTATTTAGAAAAGTGAAGAAGTAAAGTAAGAAAAGAAGATAGAATTTCAGTTTTAAGGAGTATGCTTTGAGAAGTAATAAGTATTTAGAAAAGTGAAGAAGTAAAGTAAGAAAAGAAGATAGAATTTCAGTTTTAAGGAGTATGCTTTGAGAAGTAATAAGTATTTAGAAAAGAGAAGAAGCAAAGTAAGAAAATAAAATCTAATGATAAGTTTTCGTAACAAGAATTAAAATATAATTTATAATATCAAAAATGTTAGTAATATTATAATAATTACGAATCTGTTTTCGGTTTGTCAAGATATGCTTGTAGATGAAAGTTAGCCTACTGAAGTGAAGAAGTAGAGTAAGAAAAGAAGATAGAATTTCAGTTTTAAGTATTATGCTTTGAGAAGTATTAAGTATTTAGAAAAGTGAAGAAGTAGAGTAAGAAAAGAAGATTGACCTTTAGTTTTAAGTATTATGCTTTGAGAAGTATTAAGTATTAAGAAAAGTGAAGAAGTAAAGTAAGAAAATAAGAAAGAATTTCAGTTTTAAGCATTATGCTTTGAGAAGTAATAAGTATTTAGAAAAGTGAAGAAGTAGAGTAAGAAAAGAAGATAGAATTTCAGTTTTAAGTAGTATGCTTTGAGAAGCAATAAGTATTTAGAAAAGTGAATAAGTAAAGTAAGAAAAGAAGATAGAATTTCAGTTTTAAGGAGTATGCTTTGAGAAGTAATAAGTATTTAGAAAAGTGAAGAAGTAAAGTAAGAAAAGAAGATAGAATTTCAGTTTTAAGGAGTATGCTTTGAGAAGTAATAAGTATTTAGAAAAGTGAAGAAGTAAAGTAAGAAAAGAAGATAGAATTTCAGTTTTAAGGAGTATGCTTTGAGAAGTAATAAGTATTTAGAAAAGAGAAGAAGCAAAGTAAGAAAATAAAATCTAATGATAAGTTTTCGTAACAAGAATTAAAATATAATTTATAATATCAAAAATGTTAGTAATATTATAATAATTACGAATCTGTTTTCGGTTTGTCAAGATATGCTTGTAGATGAAAGTTAGCCTATTGAAAAGTGAATAAGTAAAGTAAGAAAAGAAGATAGAATTTCAGTTTTAAGGAGTATGCTTTGAGAAGTAATAAGTATTTAGAAAAGTGAAGAAGTAGAGTAAGAAAAGAAGATAGAATTTCAGTTTTAAGGAGTATGCTTTGAGAAGTAATAAGTATTTAGAAAAGTGAAGAAGTAAAGTAAGAAAAGAAGATAGAATTTCAGTTTTAAGGAGTATGCTTTGAGAAGTATTAAGTATTTAGAAAAGTGAAGAAGTAGAGTAAGAAAAGAAGATAGAATTTCAGTTTTAAGTATTATGCTTTGAGAAGTATTAAGTATTTAGAAAAGTGAAGAAGTAGAGTAAGAAAAGAAGATTGACCTTTAGTTTTAAGTATTATGCTTTGAGAAGTATTAAGTATTAAGAAAAGTGAAGAAGTAAAGTAAGAAAATAAGAAAGAATTTCAGTTTTAAGCATTATGCTTTGAGAAGTAATAAGTATTTAGAAAAGTGAAGAAGTAGAGTAAGAAAAGAAGATAGAATTTCAGTTTTAAGTAGTATGCTTTGAGAAGCAATAAGTATTTAGAAAAGTGAATAAGTAAAGTAAGAAAAGAAGATAGAATTTCAGTTTTAAGGAGTATGCTTTGAGAAGTAATAAGTATTTAGAAAAGTGAAGAAGTAAAGTAAGAAAAGAAGATAGAATTTCAGTTTTAAGGAGTATGCTTTGAGAAGTAATAAGTATTTAGAAAAGAGAAGAAGCAAAGTAAGAAAATAAAATCTAATGATAAGTTTTCGTAACAAGAATTAAAATATAATTTATAATATCAAAAATGTTAGTAATATTATAATAATTACGAATCTGTTTTCGGTTTGTCAAGATATGCTTGTAGATGAAAGTTAGCCTATTGAAAAGTGAATAAGTAAAGTAAGAAAAGAAGATAGAATTTCAGTTTTAAGGAGTATGCTTTGAGAAGTAATAAGTATTTAGAAAAGTGAAGAAGTAGAGTAAGAAAAGAAGATAGAATTTCAGTTTTAAGGAGTATGCTTTGAGAAGTAATAAGTATTTAGAAAAGTGAAGAAGTAAAGTAAGAAAAGAAGATAGAATTTCAGTTTTAAGGAGTATGCTTTGAGAAGTATTAAGTATTTAGAAAAGTGAAGAAGTAGAGTAAGAAAAGAAGATAGAATTTCAGTTTTAAGTATTATGCTTTGAGAAGTATTAAGTATTTAGAAAAGTGAAGAAGTAGAGTAAGAAAAGAAGATTGACCTTTAGTTTTAAGTATTATGCTTTGAGAAGTATTAAGTATTAAGAAAAGTGAAGAAGTAAAGTAAGAAAATAAGAAAGAATTTCAGTTTTAAGCATTATGCTTTGAGAAGTAATAAGTATTTAGAAAAGTGAAGAAGTAGAGTAAGAAAAGAAGATAGAATTTCAGTTTTAAGTAGTATGCTTTGAGAAGCAATAAGTATTTAGAAAAGTGAATAAGTAAAGTAAGAAAAGAAGATAGAATTTCAGTTTTAAGGAGTATGCTTTGAGAAGTAATAAGTATTTAGAAAAGTGAAGAAGTAAAGTAAGAAAAGAAGATAGAATTTCAGTTTTAAGGAGTATGCTTTGAGAAGTAATAAGTATTTAGAAAAGAGAAGAAGCAAAGTAAGAAAATAAAATCTAATGATAAGTTTTCGTAACAAGAATTAAAATATAATTTATAATATCAAAAATGTTAGTAATATTATAATAATTACGAATCTGTTTTCGGTTTGTCAAGATATGCTTGTAGATGAAAGTTAGCCTATTGAAAAGTGAATAAGTAAAGTAAGAAAAGAAGATAGAATTTCAGTTTTAAGGAGTATGCTTTGAGAAGTAATAAGTATTTAGAAAAGTGAAGAAGTAGAGTAAGAAAAGAAGATAGAATTTCAGTTTTAAGGAGTATGCTTTGAGAAGTAATAAGTATTTAGAAAAGTGAAGAAGTAAAGTAAGAAAAGAAGATAGAATTTCAGTTTTAAGGAGTATGCTTTGAGAAGTATTAAGTATTTAGAAAAGTGAAGAAGTAGAGTAAGAAAAGAAGATAGAATTTCAGTTTTAAGTATTATGCTTTGAGAAGTATTAAGTATTAAGAAAAGTGAAGAAGTAAAGTAAGAAAATAAGAAAGAATTTCAGTTTTAAGCATTATGCTTTGAGAAGTAATAAGTATTTAGAAAAGTGAAGAAGTAGAGTAAGAAAAGAAGATAGAATTTCAGTTTTAAGTAGTATGCTTTGAGAAGTAATAAGTATTTAGAAAAGTGAAGAAGTAAAGTAAGAAAAGAAGATAGAATTTCAGTTTTAAGGAGTATGCTTTGAGAAGTAATAAGTATTTAGAAAAGTGAAGAAGTAAAGTAAGAAAAGAAGATAGAATTTCAGTTTTAAGGAGTATGCTTTGAGAAGTAATAAGTATTTAGAAAAGTGAAGAAGTAGAGTAAGAAAAGAAGATAGAATTTCAGTTTTAAGTATTATGCTTTGAGAAGTATTAAGTATTTAGAAAAGTGAAGAAGTAGAGTAAGAAAAGAAGATTGACCTTTAGTTTTAAGTATTATGCTTTGAGAAGTATTAAGTATTAAGAAAAGTGAAGAAGTAAAGTAAGAAAATAAGAAAGAATTTCAGTTTTAAGCATTATGCTTTGAGAAGTAATAAGTATTTAGAAAAGTGAAGAAGTAGAGTAAGAAAAGAAGATAGAATTTCAGTTTTAAGTAGTATGCTTTGAGAAGTAATAAGTATTTAGAAAAGTGAAGAAGTAAAGTAAGAAAAGAAGATAGAATTTCAGTTTTAAGGAGTATGCTTTGAGAAGTAATAAGTATTTAGAAAAGTGAAGAAGTAAAGTAAGAAAAGAAGATAGAATTTCAGTTTTAAGGAGTATGCTTTGAGAAGTAATAAGTATTTAGAAAAGTGAAGAAGTAAAGTAAGAAAAGAAGATAGAATTTCAGTTTTAAGGAGTATGCTTTGAGAAGTATTAAGTATTTAGAAAAGTGAAGAAGTAGAGTAAGAAAAGAAGATTGACCTTTAGTTTTAAGTATTATGCTTTGAGAAGTATTAAGTATTAAGAAAAGTGAAGAAGTAAAGTAAGAAAATAAGAAAGAATTTCAGTTTTAAGCATTATGCTTTGAGAAGTAATAAGTATTTAGAAAAGTGAAGAAGTAGAGTAAGAAAAGAAGATAGAATTTCAGTTTTAAGTAGTATGCTTTGAGAAGTAATAAGTATTTAGAAAAGTGAATAAGTAAAGTAAGAAAAGAAGATAGAATTTCAGTTTTAAGGAGTATGCTTTGAGAAGTAATAAGTATTTAGAAAAGTGAAGAAGTAGAGTAAGAAAAGAAGATAGAATTTCAGTTTTAAGTAGTATGCTTTGAGAAGTAATAAGTATTTAGAAAAGTGAAGAAGTAAAGTAAGAAAAGAAGATAGAATTTCAGTTTTAAGGAGTATGCTTTGAGAAGTAATAAGTATTTAGAAAAGTGAAGAAGTAAAGTAAGAAAAGAAGATAGAATTTCAGTTTTAAGGAGTATGCTTTGAGAAGTAATAAGTATTTAGAAAAGTGAAGAAGTAAAGTAAGAAAAGAAGATAGAATTTCAGTTTTAAGGAGTATGCTTTGAGAAGTAATAAGTATTTAGAAAAGTGAAGAAGTAAAGTAAGAAAAGAAGATAGAATTTCAGTTTTAAGGAGTATGCTTTGAGAAGTAATAAGTATTTAGAAAAGTGAAGAAGTAAAGTAAGAAAAGAAGATAGAATTTCAGTTTTAAGGAGTATGCTTTGAGAAGTAATAAGTATTTAGAAAAGTGAAGAAGTAAAGTAAGAAAAGAAGATAGAATTTCAGTTTTAAGGAGTATGCTTTGAGAAGTAATAAGTATTTAGAAAAGTGAAGAAGTAAAGTAAGAAAAGAAGATAGAATTTCAGTTTTAAGGAGTATGCTTTGAGAAGTAATAAGTATTTAGAAAAGTGAAGAAGTAAAGTAAGAAAAGAAGATAGAATTTCAGTTTTAAGGAGTATGCTTTGAGAAGTAATAAGTATTTAGAAAAGAGAAAAAGCAAAGTAAGAAAATAAAATCTAATGATAAGTTTTCGTAACAAGAATTAAAATATAATTTATAATATCAAAAATGTTAGTAATATTATAATAATTACGAATCTGTTTTCGGTTTGTCAAGATATGCTTGTAGATGAAAGTTAGCCTATTGAAAAGTGAATAAGTAAAGTAAGAAAAGAAGATAGAATTTCAGTTTTAAGGAGTATGCTTTGAGAAGTAATAAGTATTTAGAAAAGTGAAGAAGTAAAGTAAGAAAAGAAGATAGAATTTCAGTTTTAAGGAGTATGCTTTGAGAAGTAATAAGTATTTAGAAAAGTGAAGAAGTAAAGTAAGAAAAGAAGATAGAATTTCAGTTTTAAGGAGTATGCTTTGAGAAGTAATAAGTATTTAGAAAAGTGAAGAAGTAAAGTAAGAAAAGAAGATAGAATTTCAGTTTTAAGGAGTATGCTTTGAGAAGTAATAAGTATTTAGAAAAGTGAAGAAGTAAAGTAAGAAAAGAAGATAGAATTTCAGTTTTAAGGAGTATGCTTTGAGAAGTATTAAGTATTTAGAAAAGTGAAGAAGTAGAGTAAGAAAAGAAGATAGAATTTCAGTTTTAAGTATTATGCTTTGAGAAGTATTAAGTATTTAGAAAAGTGAAGAAGTAGAGTAAGAAAAGAAGATTGACCTTTAGTTTTAAGTATTATGCTTTGAGAAGTATTAAGTATTAAGAAAAGTGAAGAAGTAAAGTAAGAAAATAAGAAAGAATTTCAGTTTTAAGCATTATGCTTTGAGAAGTAATAAGTATTTAGAAAAGTGAAGAAGTAGAGTAAGAAAAGAAGATAGAATTTCAGTTTTAAGTAGTATGCTTTGAGAAGTAATAAGTATTTAGAAAAGTGAAGAAGTAAAGTAAGAAAAGAAGATAGAATTTCAGTTTTAAGGAGTATGCTTTGAGAAGTAATAAGTATTTAGAAAAGTGAAGAAGTAAAGTAAGAAAAGAAGATAGAATTTCAGTTTTAAGGAGTATGCTTTGAGAAGTAATAAGTATTTAGAAAAGTGAAGAAGTAAAGTAAGAAAAGAAGATAGAATTTCAGTTTTAAGGAGTATGCTTTGAGAAGTATTAAGTATTTAGAAAAGTGAAGAAGTAGAGTAAGAAAAGAAGATTGACCTTTAGTTTTAAGTATTATGCTTTGAGAAGTATTAAGTATTAAGAAAAGTGAAGAAGTAAAGTAAGAAAATAAGAAAGAATTTCAGTTTTAAGCATTATGCTTTGAGAAGTAATAAGTATTTAGAAAAGTGAAGAAGTAGAGTAAGAAAAGAAGATAGAATTTCAGTTTTAAGGAGTATGCTTTGAGAAGTAATAAGTATTTAGAAAAGTGAAGAAGTAAAGTAAGAAAAGAAGATAGAATTTCAGTTTTAAGGAGTATGCTTTGAGAAGTAATAAGTATTTAGAAAAGTGAAGAAGTAAAGTAAGAAAAGAAGATAGAATTTCAGTTTTAAGGAGTATGCTTTGAGAAGTAATAAGTATTTAGAAAAGTGAAGAAGTAAAGTAAGAAAAGAAGATAGAATTTCAGTTTTAAGGAGTATGCTTTGAGAAGTAATAAGTATTTAGAAAAGAGAAGAAGCAAAGTAAGAAAATAAAATCTAATGATAAGTTTTCGTAACAAGAATTAAAATATAATTTATAATATCAAAAATGTTAGTAATATTATAATAATTACGAATCTGTTTTCGGTTTGTCAAGATATGCTTGTAGATGAAAGTTAGCCTATTGAAAAGTGAATAAGTAAAGTAAGAAAAGAAGATAGAATTTCAGTTTTAAGGAGTATGCTTTGAGAAGTAATAAGTATTTAGAAAAGTGAAGAAGTAAAGTAAGAAAAGAAGATAGAATTTCAGTTTTAAGGAGTATGCTTTGAGAAGTAATAAGTATTTAGAAAAGTGAAGAAGTAAAGTAAGAAAAGAAGATAGAATTTCAGTTTTAAGGAGTATGCTTTGAGAAGTAATAAGTATTTAGAAAAGTGAAGAAGTAAAGTAAGAAAAGAAGATAGAATTTCAGTTTTAAGGAGTATGCTTTGAGAAGTAATAAGTATTTAGAAAAGTGAAGAAGTAAAGTAAGAAAAGAAGATAGAATTTCAGTTTTAAGGAGTATGCTTTGAGAAGTAATAAGTATTTAGAAAAGTGAAGAAGTAAAGTAAGAAAAGAAGATAGAATTTCAGTTTTAAGGAGTATGCTTTGAGAAGTAATAAGTATTTAGAAAAGTGAAGAAGTAAAGTAAGAAAAGAAGATAGAATTTCAGTTTTAAGGAGTATGCTTTGAGAAGTAATAAGTATTTAGAAAAGTGAAGAAGTAAAGTAAGAAAAGAAGATAGAATTTCAGTTTTAAGGAGTATGCTTTGAGAAGTAATAAGTATTTAGAAAAGTGAAGAAGTAAAGTAAGAAAAGAAGATAGAATTTCAGTTTTAAGGAGTATGCTTTGAGAAGTAATAAGTATTTAGAAAAGTGAAGAAGTAAAGTAAGAAAAGAAGATAGAATTTCAGTTTTAAGGAGTATGCTTTGAGAAGTAATAAGTATTTAGAAAAGTGAAGAAGTAAAGTAAGAAAAGAAGATAGAATTTCAGTTTTAAGGAGTATGCTTTGAGAAGTAATAAGTATTTAGAAAAGTGAAGAAGTAAAGTAAGAAAAGAAGATAGAATTTCAGTTTTAAGGAGTATGCTTTGAGAAGTAATAAGTATTTAGAAAAGTGAAGAAGTAAAGTAAGAAAAGAAGATAGAATTTCAGTTTTAAGGAGTATGCTTTGAGAAGTAATAAGTATTTAGAAAAGTGAAGAAGTAAAGTAAGAAAATAAAATCTAATGATAAGTTTTCGTAACAAGAATTAAAATATAATTTATAATATCAAAAATGTTAGTAATATTATAATAATTACGAATCTGTTTTCGGTTTGTCAAGATATGCTTGTAGATGAAAGTTAGCCTATTGAAAAGTGAATAAGTAAAGTAAGAAAAGAAGATAGAATTTCAGTTTTAAGGAGTATGCTTTGAGAAGTAATAAGTATTTAGAAAAGTGAAGAAGTAAAGTAAGAAAAGAAGATAGAATTTCAGTTTTAAGGAGTATGCTTTGAGAAGTAATAAGTATTTAGAAAAGTGAAGAAGTAAAGTAAGAAAAGAAGATAGAATTTCAGTTTTAAGGAGTATGCTTTGAGAAGTAATAAGTATTTAGAAAAGTGAAGAAGTAAAGTAAGAAAAGAAGATAGAATTTCAGTTTTAAGGAGTATGCTTTGAGAAGTAATAAGTATTTAGAAAAGTGAAGAAGTAAAGTAAGAAAAGAAGATAGAATTTCAGTTTTAAGGAGTATGCTTTGAGAAGTAATAAGTATTTAGAAAAGTGAAGAAGTAAAGTAAGAAAAGAAGATAGAATTTCAGTTTTAAGGAGTATGCTTTGAGAAGTAATAAGTATTTAGAAAAGTGAAGAAGTAAAGTAAGAAAAGAAGATAGAATTTCAGTTTTAAGGAGTATGCTTTGAGAAGTATTAAGTATTTAGAAAAGTGAAGAAGTAGAGTAAGAAAAGAAGATAGAATTTCAGTTTTAAGTATTATGCTTTGAGAAGTATTAAGTATTTAGAAAAGTGAAGAAGTAGAGTAAGAAAAGAAGATTGACCTTTAGTTTTAAGTATTATGCTTTGAGAAGTATTAAGTATTAAGAAAAGTGAAGAAGTAAAGTAAGAAAATAAGAAAGAATTTCAGTTTTAAGCATTATGCTTTGAGAAGTAATAAGTATTTAGAAAAGTGAAGAAGTAGAGTAAGAAAAGAAGATAGAATTTCAGTTTTAAGTAGTATGCTTTGAGAAGTAATAAGTATTTAGAAAAGTGAATAAGTAAAGTAAGAAAAGAAGATAGAATTTCAGTTTTAAGGAGTATGCTTTGAGAAGTAATAAGTATTTAGAAAAGTGAAGAAGTAAAGTAAGAAAAGAAGATAGAATTTCAGTTTTAAGGAGTATGCTTTGAGAAGTAATAAGTATTTAGAAAAGTGAAGAAGTAAAGTAAGAAAATAAAATCTAATGATAAGTTTTCGTAACAAGAATTAAAATATAATTTATAATATCAAAAATGTTAGTAATATTATAATAATTACGAATCTGTTTCGGTTTGTCAAGATATGCTTGTAGATGAAAGTTAGCCTATTGAAAAGTGAATAAGTAAAGTAAGAAAAGAAGATAGAATTTCAGTTTTAAGGAGTATGCTTTGAGAAGTAATAAGTATTTAGAAAAGTGAATAAGTAAAGTAAGAAAAGAAGATAGAATTTCAGTTTTAAGGAGTATGCTTTGAGAAGTAATAAGTATTTAGAAAAGTGAAGAAGTAAAGTAAGAAAAGAAGATAGAATTTCAGTTTTAAGGAGTATGCTTTGAGAAGTAATAAGTATTTAGAAAAGTGAAGAAGTAAAGTAAGAAAATAAAATCTAATGATAAGTTTTCGTAACAAGAATTAAAATATAATTTATAATATCAAAAATGTTAGTAATATTATAATAATTACGAATCTGTTTTCGGTTTGTCAAGATATGCTTGTAGATGAAAGTTAGCCTATTGAAAAGTGAATAAGTAAAGTAAGAAAAGAAGATAGAATTTCAGTTTTAAGGAGTATGCTTTGAGAAGTAATAAGTATTTAGAAAAGTGAATAAGTAAAGTAAGAAAAGAAGATAGAATTTCAGTTTTAAGGAGTATGCTTTGAGAAGTAATAAGTATTTAGAAAAGTGAATAAGTAAAGTAAGAAAAGAAGATAGAATTTCAGTTTTAAGGAGTATGCTTTGAGAAGTAATAAGTATTTAGAAAAGTGAATAAGTAAAGTAAGAAAAGAAGATAGAATTTCAGTTTTAAGGAGTATGCTTTGAGAAGTAATAAGTATTTAGAAAAGTGAATAAGTAAAGTAAGAAAAGAAGATAGAATTTCAGTTTTAAGGAGTATGCTTTGAGAAGTAATAAGTATTTAGAAAAGTGAATAAGTAAAGTAAGAAAAGAAGATAGAATTTCAGTTTTAAGGAGTATGCTTTGAGAAGTAATAAGTATTTAGAAAAGTGAAGAAGTAAAGTAAGAAAAGAAGATAGAATTTCAGTTTTAAGGAGTATGCTTTGAGAAGTATTAAGTATTTAGAAAAGTGAAGAAGTAAAGTAAGAAAAGAAGATAGAATTTCAGTTTTAAGGAGTATGCTTTGAGAAGTAATAAGTATTTAGAAAAGTGAATAAGTAAAGTAAGAAAAGAAGATAGAATTTCAGTTTTAAGGAGTATGCTTTGAGAAGTAATAAGTATTTAGAAAAGTGAATAAGTAAAGTAAGAAAAGAAGATAGAATTTCAGTTTTAAGGAGTATGCTTTGAGAAGTAATAAGTATTTAGAAAAGTGAATAAGTAAAGTAAGAAAAGAAGATAGAATTTCAGTTTTAAGGAGTATGCTTTGAGAAGTAATAAGTATTTAGAAAAGTGAAGAAGTAAAGTAAGAAAAGAAGATAGAATTTCAGTTTTAAGGAGTATGCTTTGAGAAGTATTAAGTATTTAGAAAAGTGAAGAAGTAGAGTAAGAAAAGAAGATAGAATTTCAGTTTTAAGTATTATGCTTTGAGAAGTATTAAGTATTTAGAAAAGTGAAGAAGTAGAGTAAGAAAAGAAGATAGAATTTCAGTTTTAAGGAGTATGCTTTGAGAAGTAATAAGTATTTAGAAAAGTGAAGAAGTAAAGTAAGAAAAGAAGATAGAATTTCAGTTTTAAGGAGTATGCTTTGAGAAGTATTAAGTATTTAGAAAAGTGAAGAAGTAGAGTAAGAAAAGAAGATAGAATTTCAGTTTTAAGTATTATGCTTTGAGAAGTATTAAGTATTTAGAAAAGTGAAGAAGTAGAGTAAGAAAAGAAGATTGACCTTTAGTTTTAAGTATTATGCTTTGAGAAGTATTAAGTATTAAGAAAAGTGAAGAAGTAAAGTAAGAAAATAAGAAAGAATTTCAGTTTTAAGCATTATGCTTTGAGAAGTAATAAGTATTTAGAAAAGTGAAGAAGTAGAGTAAGAAAAGAAGATAGAATTTCAGTTTTAAGTAGTATGCTTTGAGAAGTAATAAGTATTTAGAAAAGTGAATAAGTAAAGTAAGAAAAGAAGATAGAATTTCAGTTTTAAGGAGTATGCTTTGAGAAGTAATAAGTATTTAGAAAAGTGAAGAAGTAAAGTAAGAAAAGAAGATAGAATTTCAGTTTTAAGGAGTATGCTTTGAGAAGTAATAAGTATTTAGAAAAGTGAAGAAGTAAAGTAAGAAAATAAAATCTAATGATAAGTTTTCGTAACAAGAATTAAAATATAATTTATAATATCAAAAATGTTAGTAATATTATAATAATTACGAATCTGTTTTCGGTTTGTCAAGATATGCTTGTAGATGAAAGTTAGCCTATTGAAAAGTGAATAAGTAAAGTAAGAAAAGAAGATAGAATTTCAGTTTTAAGGAGTATGCTTTGAGAAGTAATAAGTATTTAGAAAAGTGAAGAAGTAAAGTAAGAAAAGAAGATAGAATTTCAGTTTTAAGGAGTATGCTTTGAGAAGTAATAAGTATTTAGAAAAGTGAAGAAGTAAAGTAAGAAAAGAAGATAGAATTTCAGTTTTAAGGAGTATGCTTTGAGAAGTAATAAGTATTTAGAAAAGTGAATAAGTAAAGTAAGAAAAGAAGATAGAATTTCAGTTTTAAGGAGTATGCTTTGAGAAGTAATAAGTATTTAGAAAAGTGAAGAAGTAAAGTAAGAAAAGAAGATAGAATTTCAGTTTTAAGGAGTATGCTTTGAGAAGTAATAAGTATTTAGAAAAGTGAAGAAGTAAAGTAAGAAAAGAAGATAGAATTTCAGTTTTAAGGAGTATGCTTTGAGAAGTAATAAGTATTTAGAAAAGTGAATAAGTAAAGTAAGAAAAGAAGATAGAATTTCAGTTTTAAGGAGTATGCTTTGAGAAGTAATAAGTATTTAGAAAAGTGAATAAGTAAAGTAAGAAAAGAAGATAGAATTTCAGTTTTAAGGAGTATGCTTTGAGAAGTAATAAGTATTTAGAAAAGTGAAGAAGTAAAGTAAGAAAAGAAGATAGAATTTCAGTTTTAAGGAGTATGCTTTGAGAAGTAATAAGTATTTGAAAAGTGAAGAAGTAAAGTAAGAAAAGAAGATAGAATTTCAGTTTTAAGGAGTATGCTTTGAGAAGTAATAAGTATTTAGAAAAGTGAAGAAGTAAAGTAAGAAAATAAAATCTAATGATAAGTTTTCGTAACAAGAATTAAAATATAATTTATAATATCAAAAATGTTAGTAATATTATAATAATTACGAATCTGTTTTCGGTTTGTCAAGATATGCTTGTAGATGAAAGTTAGCCTATTGAAAAGTGAATAAGTAAAGTAAGAAAAGAAGATAGAATTTCAGTTTTAAGGAGTATGCTTTGAGAAGTAATAAGTATTTAGAAAAGTGAAGAAGTAAAGTAAGAAAAGAAGATAGAATTTCAGTTTTAAGGAGTATGCTTTGAGAAGTAATAAGTATTTAGAAAAGTGAAGAAGTAAAGTAAGAAAAGAAGATAGAATTTCAGTTTTAAGGAGTATGCTTTGAGAAGTAATAAGTATTTAGAAAAGTGAATAAGTAAAGTAAGAAAAGAAGATAGAATTTCAGTTTTAAGGAGTATGCTTTGAGAAGTAATAAGTATTTAGAAAAGTGAAGAAGTAAAGTAAGAAAAGAAGATAGAATTTCAGTTTTAAGGAGTATGCTTTGAGAAGTAATAAGTATTTAGAAAAGTGAAGAAGTAAAGTAAGAAAAGAAGATAGAATTTCAGTTTTAAGGAGTATGCTTTGAGAAGTAATAAGTATTTAGAAAAGTGAATAAGTAAAGTAAGAAAAGAAGATAGAATTTCAGTTTTAAGGAGTATGCTTTGAGAAGTAATAAGTATTTAGAAAAGTGAATAAGTAAAGTAAGAAAAGAAGATAGAATTTCAGTTTTAAGGAGTATGCTTTGAGAAGTAATAAGTATTTAGAAAAGTGAAGAAGTAAAGTAAGAAAAGAAGATAGAATTTCAGTTTTAAGGAGTATGCTTTGAGAAGTAATAAGTATTTAGAAAAGTGAAGAAGTAAAGTAAGAAAAGAAGATAGAATTTCAGTTTTAAGGAGTATGCTTTGAGAAGTAATAAGTATTTAGAAAAGTGAAGAAGTAAAGTAAGAAAATAAAATCTAATGATAAGTTTTCGTAACAAGAATTAAAATATAATTTATAATATCAAAAATGTTAGTAATATTATAATAATTACGAATCTGTTTTCGGTTTGTCAAGATATGCTTGTAGATGAAAGTTAGCCTATTGAAAAGTGAATAAGTAAAGTAAGAAAAGAAGATAGAATTTCAGTTTTAAGGAGTATGCTTTGAGAAGTAATAAGTATTTAGAAAAGTGAATAAGTAAAGTAAGAAAAGAAGATAGAATTTCAGTTTTAAGGAGTATGCTTTGAGAAGTAATAAGTATTTAGAAAAGTGAAGAAGTAAAGTAAGAAAAGAAGATAGAATTTCAGTTTTAAGGAGTATGCTTTGAGAAGTAATAAGTATTTAGAAAAGTGAATAAGTAAAGTAAGAAAAGAAGATAGAATTTCAGTTTTAAGGAGTATGCTTTGAGAAGTAATAAGTATTTAGAAAAGTGAAGAAGTAAAGTAAGAAAAGAAGATAGAATTTCAGTTTTAAGGAGTATGCTTTGAGAAGTAATAAGTATTTAGAAAAGTGAAGAAGTAAAGTAAGAAAAGAAGATAGAATTTCAGTTTTAAGGAGTATGCTTTGAGAAGTAATAAGTATTTAGAAAAGTGAATAAGTAAAGTAAGAAAAGAAGATAGAATTTCAGTTTTAAGGAGTATGCTTTGAGAAGTAATAAGTATTTAGAAAAGTGAAGAAGTAAAGTAAGAAAAGAAGATAGAATTTCAGTTTTAAGGAGTATGCTTTGAGAAGTAATAAGTATTTAGAAAAGTGAAGAAGTAAAGTAAGAAAAGAAGATAGAATTTCAGTTTTAAGGAGTATGCTTTGAGAAGTAATAAGTATTTAGAAAAGTGAATAAGTAAAGTAAGAAAAGAAGATAGAATTTCAGTTTTAAGGAGTATGCTTTGAGAAGTAATAAGTATTTAGAAAAGTGAAGAAGTAAAGTAAGAAAAGAAGATAGAATTTCAGTTTTAAGGAGTATGCTTTGAGAAGTAATAAGTATTTAGAAAAGTGAAGAAGTAAAGTAAGAAAAGAAGATAGAATTTCAGTTTTAAGGAGTATGCTTTGAGAAGTAATAAGTATTTAGAAAAGTGAATAAGTAAAGTAAGAAAAGAAGATAGAATTTCAGTTTTAAGGAGTATGCTTTGAGAAGTAATAAGTATTTAGAAAAGTGAAGAAGTAAAGTAAGAAAAGAAGATAGAATTTCAGTTTTAAGGAGTATGCTTTGAGAAGTAATAAGTATTTAGAAAAGTGAAGAAGTAAAGTAAGAAAAGAAGATAGAATTTCAGTTTTAAGGAGTATGCTTTGAGAAGTAATAAGTATTTAGAAAAGTGAAGAAGTAAAGTAAGAAAATAAAATCTAATGATAAGTTTTCGTAACAAGAATTAAAATATAATTTATAATATCAAAAATGTTAGTAATATTATAATAATTACGAATCTGTTTTCGGTTTGTCAAGATATGCTTGTAGATGAAAGTTAGCCTATTGAAAAGTGAATAAGTAAAGTAAGAAAAGAAGATAGAATTTCAGTTTTAAGGAGTATGCTTTGAGAAGTAATAAGTATTTAGAAAAGTGAATAAGTAAAGTAAGAAAAGAAGATAGAATTTCAGTTTTAAGGAGTATGCTTTGAGAAGTAATAAGTATTTAGAAAAGTGAATAAGTAAAGTAAGAAAAGAAGATAGAATTTCAGTTTTAAGGAGTATGCTTTGAGAAGTAATAAGTATTTAGAAAAGTGAATAAGTAAAGTAAGAAAAGAAGATAGAATTTCAGTTTTAAGGAGTATGCTTTGAGAAGTAATAAGTATTTAGAAAAGTGAAGAAGTAAAGTAAGAAAAGAAGATAGAATTTCAGTTTTAAGGAGTATGCTTTGAGAAGTAATAAGTATTTAGAAAAGTGAAGAAGTAAAGTAAGAAAAGAAGATAGAATTTCAGTTTTAAGGAGTATGCTTTGAGAAGTAATAAGTATTTAGAAAAGTGAAGAAGTAAAGTAAGAAAATAAAATCTAATGATAAGTTTTCGTAACAAGAATTAAAATATAATTTATAATATCAAAAATGTTAGTAATATTATAATAATTACGAATCTGTTTTCGGTTTGTCAAGATATGCTTGTAGATGAAAGTTAGCCTATTGAAAAGTGAATAAGTAAAGTAAGAAAAGAAGATAGAATTTCAGTTTTAAGGAGTATGCTTTGAGAAGTAATAAGTATTTAGAAAAGTGAATAAGTAAAGTAAGAAAAGAAGATAGAATTTCAGTTTTAAGGAGTATGCTTTGAGAAGTAATAAGTATTTAGAAAAGTGAATAAGTAAAGTAAGAAAAGAAGATAGAATTTCAGTTTTAAGGAGTATGCTTTGAGAAGTAATAAGTATTTAGAAAAGTGAAGAAGTAAAGTAAGAAAAGAAGATAGAATTTCAGTTTTAAGGAGTATGCTTTGAGAAGTAATAAGTATTTAGAAAAGTGAAGAAGTAAAGTAAGAAAAGAAGATAGAATTTCAGTTTTAAGGAGTATGCTTTGAGAAGTAATAAGTATTTAGAAAAGTGAAGAAGTAAAGTAAGAAAAGAAGATAGAATTTCAGTTTTAAGGAGTATGCTTTGAGAAGTAATAAGTATTTAGAAAAGTGAAGAAGTAAAGTAAGAAAAGAAGATAGAATTTCAGTTTTAAGGAGTATGCTTTTAGAAGTAATAAGTATTTAGAAAAGTGAAGAAGTAAAGTAAGAAAAGAAGATAGAATTTCAGTTTTAAGGAGTATGCTTTGAGAAGTAATAAGTATTTAGAAAAGTGAATAAGTAAAGTAAGAAAAGAAGATAGAATTTCAGTTTTAAGGAGTATGCTTTGAGAAGTAATAAGTATTTAGAAAAGTGAAGAAGTAAAGTAAGAAAAGAAGATAGAATTTCAGTTTTAAGGAGTATGCTTTGAGAAGTAATAAGTATTTAGAAAAGTGAAGAAGTAAAGTAAGAAAAGAAGATAGAATTTCAGTTTTAAGGAGTATGCTTTGAGAAGTAATAAGTATTTAGAAAAGTGAAGAAGTAAAGTAAGAAAAGAAGATAGAATTTCAGTTTTAAGGAGTATGCTTTGAGAAGTAATAAGTATTTAGAAAAGTGAATAAGTAAAGTAAGAAAAGAAGATAGAATTTCAGTTTTAAGGAGTATGCTTTGAGAAGTAATAAGTATTTAGAAAAGTGAAGAAGTAAAGTAAGAAAAGAAGATAGAATTTCAGTTTTAAGGAGTATGCTTTGAGAAGTAATAAGTATTTAGAAAAGTGAATAAGTAAAGTAAGAAAAGAAGATAGAATTTCAGTTTTAAGGAGTATGCTTTGAGAAGTAATAAGTATTTAGAAAAGTGAAGAAGTAAAGTAAGAAAAGAAGATAGAATTTCAGTTTTAAGGAGTATGCTTTGAGAAGTAATAAGTATTTAGAAAAGTGAATAAGTAAAGTAAGAAAAGAAGATAGAATTTCAGTTTTAAGGAGTATGCTTTGAGAAGTAATAAGTATTTAGAAAAGTGAAGAAGTAAAGTAAGAAAAGAAGATAGAATTTCAGTTTTAAGGAGTATGCTTTGAGAAGTAATAAGTATTTAGAAAAGTGAAGAAGTAAAGTAAGAAAAGAAGATAGAATTTCAGTTTTAAGGAGTATGCTTTGAGAAGTAATAAGTATTTAGAAAAGTGAAGAAGTAAAGTAAGAAAAGAAGATAGAATTTCAGTTTTAAGGAGTATGCTTTGAGAAGTAATAAGTATTTAGAAAAGTGAAGAAGTAAAGTAAGAAAAGAAGATAGAATTTCAGTTTTAAGGAGTATGCTTTGAGAAGTAATAAGTATTTAGAAAAGTGAATAAGTAAAGTAAGAAAAGAAGATAGAATTTCAGTTTTAAGGAGTATGCTTTGAGAAGTAATAAGTATTTAGAAAAGTGAAGAAGTAAAGTAAGAAAAGAAGATAGAATTTCAGTTTTAAGGAGTATGCTTTGAGAAGTAATAAGTATTTAGAAAAGTGAAGAAGTAAAGTAAGAAAAGAAGATAGAATTTCAGTTTTAAGGAGTATGCTTTGAGAAGTAATAAGTATTTAGAAAAGTGAAGAAGTAAAGTAAGAAAAGAAGATAGAATTTCAGTTTTAAGGAGTATGCTTTGAGAAGTAATAAGTATTTAGAAAAGTGAAGAAGTAAAGTAAGAAAAGAAGATAGAATTTCAGTTTTAAGGAGTATGCTTTGAGAAGTAATAAGTATTTAGAAAAGTGAATAAGTAAAGTAAGAAAAGAAGATAGAATTTCAGTTTTAAGGAGTATGCTTTGAGAAGTAATAAGTATTTAGAAAAGTGAAGAAGTAAAGTAAGAAAAGAAGATAGAATTTC